>JARKHS020017344.1:182500-185000 GCA_030143305.2 Amblyomma americanum
TTGCGTGTTAATGAAACCTATATCTGAATTAACATGGCACTGGCGCTTGTGTCTATTTCTTCTCAAAGGTGGGGGTGAACACTAGCGCCACTGTTCTCGGCGACGGTTTAGAAAACTAAAAATAAACCACACAAGCAAAAGCAAATCATCGGCGCTGGCGCAGCGCCGCACGCGCAGTTCGCCCCTTATACAGTAGGTCATGGACGACTCTCTTGATAGGCTGGGACACGCGCGCTACATTTTCTTCGCAGGACTTAGAAAGTGGTTATTGGCAAATCAAAGTTGATTAGTGGTACCGCCAGAAGACAGCGGTGGTGATGTCGGATGGACTTTATGAATTCAAGGTTCATCTTTTCGGTGTGTTCGGCTCCAGTGACATTAGAAAGATGGATGCGGTTTTGTGAGCGCAGAAATGACAAACATGCTTAGCCTGCCTGGACGACGTTGTTCTGTTTTTGCGAGCTTTCTAGGAAGAGCTTCAGCGGCTGTTGAACGAACTACAGCCTATAATATCTGCCGGCCTAATGTTAAAGCCTGAAAAATGCTACTACAGGCATGAAGAGCTAATGCTCTTCGGTCATGTCGTAAGCCACCACGGCTTCCACTCGCTTCCTGCCAAAACCGCTACCATCGCCAACTTTCCCACTCCTTCGGTCAAGAAAACAGTGCGGCATTTTTTGAACCTTTGCGCTTGTTACCGTAGTTTCATTGCTATTTTTTCTGAATTTCAGCACCGCTGACGCGTTCGGGATGACAGGACGTCACGTTCGTGTGGAAAGAGCAGCAGCAGCAGCAGCAGCAGCAGCAGCAGCAGCAGCAGCAGCAGCAGCAGCAGCAGCAGCAGCAGCAGCAGCAGCAGCAGCAGCAGCAGCAGCAGCAGCAGCAGCAGCAGCAGCAGCAGCAGCAGCAGCAGCAGCAGCAGCAGCAGCAGCAGCAGCAGCAGCAGCAGCAGCAGCAGCAGCAGCAGCAGCAGCAGCAGCAGCAGCAGCAGCAGCAGCAGCAGCAGCAGCAGCAGCAGCAGCAGCAGCAGCAGCAGCAGCAGCAGCAGCAGCAGCAGCAGCAGCAGCAGCAGCAGCAGCAGCAGCAGCAGCAGCAGCAGCAGCAGCAGCAGCAGCAGCAGCAGCAGCAGCAGCAGCAGCAGCAGCAGCAGCAGCAGCAGCAGCAGCAGCAGCAGCAGCAGCAGCAGCAGCAGCAGCAGCAGCAGCAGCAGCAGCAGCAGCAGCAGCAGCAGCAGCAGCAGCAGCAGCAGCAGCAGCAGCAGCAGCAGCAGCAGCAGCAGCAGCAGCAGCAGCAGCAGCAGCAGCAGCAGCAGCAGCAGCAGCAGCAGCAGCAGCAGCAGCAGCAGCAGCAGCAGCAGCAGCAGCAGCAGCAGCAGCAGCAGCAGCAGCAGCAGCAGCAGCAGCAGCAGCAGCAGCAGCAGCAGCAGCAGCAGCAGCAGCAGCAGCAGCAGCAGCAGCAGCAGCAGCAGCAGCAGCAGCAGCAGCAGCAGCAGCAGCAGCAGCAGCAGCAGCAGCAGCAGCAGCAGCAGCAGCAGCAGCAGCAGCAGCAAGCAGCAGCAAGCAGCAGCAGCAGCAGCAGCAGCAGCAGCAAGCAAGCAAGCAGCAGCAGCAGCAAGCAGCAGCAGCAGCAGCAGCAGCAGCAGCAGCAGCAGCAAGCAAGCAAGCAGCAGCAGCAGCAGCAGCAGCAAGCAGCAGCAGCAGCAGCAGCAGCAGCAAGCAAGCAAGCAAGCAAGCAAGCAAGCAAGCAAGCAAGCAAGCAAGCAAGCAAGCAAGCAAGCAAGCAAGCAAGCAAGCAAGCAAGCAAGCAAGCAAGCAAGCAAGCAAGCAAGCAAGCAAGCAAGCAAGCAAGCAAGCAAGCAAGCAAGCAAGCAAGCAAGCAAGCAAGCAAGCAAGCAAGCAAGCAGCAGCAAGCAAGCAAGCAAGCAAGCAAGCAAGCAAGCAGCAGCAAGCAGCAGCAGCAGCAGCAGCAGCAGCAAGCAGCAGCAGCAGCAGCAGCAGCAGCAGCAGCAGCAGCAGCAGCAGCAGCAGCAGCAGCAGCAGCGCAGCAGCAGCAGCAGCAGCAGGCAGCAGCAGCAGCAGCAGCAGCAGCAGCAGCAGCAGCAGCAGCAGCAGCAGCAGCAGCAGCAGCAGCAGGCAGCAGCAGGCAGCAGCAGCAGCAGCAAGCAGCAAGCAGCAAGCAGCAGCAGCAGCAGCAGCAGCAGCAGGCAGCAGCAGCAGCAGCAGCAGCAGCAGCAGCAGCAGCAGCAGCAGCAGGCAGGCAGCAGCAGGCAGCAAGCAGCAGCAGCAGCAGGCAAGCAGGCAGGCAGGCAAGCAGCAGGCAGGCAAGCAAGCAGGCAGGCAGCACAGCAGGCAGGCAGGCAAGCAGCAGGCAGGCAAGCAGCAGCAGCAGCAGCAGCAGCAGCAGCAGCAGCAGCAGCAGCAGCAGCAGCAGCAGCAGCAGCAAGCAGGCAAGCAAGCAAGCAGCAGCAAGCAAGCAAGCAGGCAGCAGCAAGCAGCAGCAG
>JARKHS020017346.1:0-10838 GCA_030143305.2 Amblyomma americanum
CCAACTCGGAGATTCTTCAAGACAGAGTTTCTCCAATACGGAGATTCTCCAACACAGAGTTTCTCCAAAAAGGCGTTTCTGCAACGCGGAGCTTCTCCAGCACGGAGTTTCTCAAACACGGAGTTTCTCCAACACGGAGTTTCTCCAGCATAGAGTTTCTCCAGCACGGTGTTTCTCCAACACGAAGTTTCTCCAACACGGAGTTTCTACAACACTGAGTTTCTTCAATTCGGAGTTTATACAACACGGAGATTATCCAGAACGGATTTCTTCAACACGGAGTTTCTCCATTACGGAGTTTCTACAACACCGAGTTTCCCCAACACAGAGTTTCTCCAACACGAATTTTCTCCAACACGGAGTATCTCCAACAAGGAGTTTCACCAACAAGAAGTTTCTCAAACACGGAGTTTCTCCGACACGGAGTTTCTCCAACACGGAGTTTCTACAACACGGATTTTCTACAACACGGAGCTTCTCCAACACAGAGTTTCTCCAACACTGAGTTTCTTCAACACGGAGTTTCTCCAACACGGAGTTTCTCCAACAAGGAGTTTCTCTAACACGGAGTTTCTCCAACTAGGAGTTTCTCCGACCCGGAGTTTCTACGACACGGAATATCTCCAACACGGAGTTACTCCAACACGGAGTTTCTCCACCACGGAGTTTCTCCAACACGGAGTTTCTCCGACAGGGAGTTTCTCCGACACGGAGTTTCCCCGACACGGAGTTTCCTCAACACGGTGTTTCTACAACACGGAGTTTCTCCAACAAAGAGTGTCTGCAATAAGGAGTTTCTCCAACAAAGAGTTTCTCCAAAACGGAGTTTCTCCAACACCGAGTTTCTCCAACATGGAAAATCTCCAACACGAAGTTTCTCCAACACTGAGTTTCTTCAACACGGAGTTTCTCCAACACAGAGTTTCTCCCACACTAAGTTTCTTCAACACGGAGTTTCTAAAACACGAAGTTTCTATCTACAACACGGAGTTTATACAACACAGTGTTTCTCCAACACGGAGTTTCTCCAACACGGAGTTTCTCCAACACGGAGATTCTCCAACACGGAGTTTCTCCAACAAGGAGTTCTTCCAACAAGGAGTTTCTCCAACACAGGGTTTCTCCAACACGGAATTTCTCCAACACGGAGTTTCTCCAACACCGAGTTTCCCCAACACGAAGTTTCCAAAACACGAAGTTTCCAAAACACGAAGTTTCTCCAACACGGAGTTTCCCCAACACGGAGTTTCTCCAACACGGAGTTTCCGCAACACGAAGTTTCTTCAACACGAAATTTCTCCAAAACGGAGTTTCTCAAACACGGAGTTTCTCCAACTCGGAGATTCTTCAAGACAGAGTTTCTCCAATACGGAGATTCTCCAACACAGAGTTTCTCCAAAAAGGCGTTTCTGCAACGCGGAGCTTCTCCAGCACGGAGTTTCTCAAACACGGAGTTTCTCCAACACGGAGTTTCTCCAGCATAGAGTTTCTCCAGCACGGTGTTTCTCCAACACGAAGTTTCTCCAACACGGAGTTTCTACAACACTGAGTTTCTTCAATTCGGAGTTTCTCCTACACGGAGTTTCTCCAACACGAAGTTTCTCCGACACGGAGTTTCTCCGACACGGAGTTTCTCCAACACGGAGTTTATACAACACGGAGATTATCCAGAACGGATTTCTTCAACACGGAGTTTCTCCATTACGGAGTTTCTACAACACCGAGTTTCCCCAACACAGAGTTTCTCCAACACGAATTTTCTCCAACACGGAGTTTCTCCAACACGGAGTATCTCCAACAAGGAGTTTCACCAACAAGAAGTTTCTCAAACACGGAGTTTCTCCGACACGGAGTTTCTCCAACACGGAGTTTCTACAACACGGATTTTCTACAACACGGAGCTTCTCCAACACAGTTTCTCCAACACTGAGTTTCTTCAACACGGAGTTTCTCCAACACGGAGTTTCTCCAACAAGGAGTTTCTCTAACACGGAGTTTCTCCAACTAGGAGTTTCTCCGACCCGGAGTTTCTACGACACGGAATATCTCCAACACGGAGTTACTCCAACACGGAGTTTCTCCACCACGGAGTTTCTCCAACACGGAGTTTCTCCGACAGGGAGTTTCTCCGACACGGAGTTTCCCCGACACGGAGTTTCCTCAACACGGTGTTTCTACAACACGGAGTTTCTCCAACAAAGAGTGTCTGCAATAAGGAGTTTCTCCAACAAAGAGTTTCTCCAAAACGGAGTTTCTCCAACACCGAGTTTCTCCAACATGGAAAATCTCCAACACGAAGTTTCTCCAACACTGAGTTTCTTCAACACGGAGTTTCTCCAACACAGAGTTTCTCCCACACTAAGTTTCTTCAACACGGAGTTTCTAAAACACGAAGTTTCTATATTCAACACGGAGTTTATACAACACAGTGTTTCTCCAACACGGAGTTTCTCCAACACGGAGTTTCTCCAACACGGAGATTCTCCAACACGGAGTTTCTCCAACAAGGAGTTCTTCCAACAAGGAGTTTCTCCAACACAGGGTTTCTCCAACACGGAATTTCTCCAACACGGAGTTTCTCCAACACCGAGTTTCCCCAACACGAAGTTTCCAAAACACGAAGTTTCTCCAACACGGAGTTTCCCCAACACGGAGTTTCTCTAACACGGAGTTTCTCCAACAGGGAGTTTCACCAACAAGAAGTTTCTCCAACACGGAGTTTCTCCGACACGGAGTTTCTCCAACACGAGTTTCTACAACACGGATTTTCTACAACACGGAGCTTCTCCAACACAGAGTTTCTCCAACACTGAGTTCCTTCAACACGGAGTTTCTCCAACACGGAGTTTCTCCCACACGAAGTTTCTCCAACACGGAGTTTCTAAAACACCGAGTTTCTATCTACAACACGGAGTTTCTACAACAGTGTTTCTCCAACACGGAGTTTCTCCAACACGGAGTTTTTCCAACACGGAGATTCTCACACACGGAGTTTCTCCAACAAGGAGTTCCTCCAACACGGAGTTTCGCCAACACGGAGTTTCTACAACACGGATTTTTTACAACACGGAGTTTCTCAAACACGCAGTTTCTCCAAAACGGAGTTTCCCCAACACGAAGTTTCCGAAATACGAAGTTTCTCCAACACATAGGTTCCCCAACACGGAGTTTCTCTAACACGGAGTTTCTCCAACAGAGAATTTCTCGAACACGGAGTTACTCCAACACGGAGTTTCTTCAACGCGTTGTTTCTCCAACACGGAGTTTCTCCGACAGGGAATTTCTCCGACACGGAGTTTCTCCGACACAGAGTTTCTCCGACACGGAGTTTCTACAACACGTGTTTCACCAACACGGAGTTTCTCCAACACAGAGTTTCTCCAATAAGGCGTTTCTGCAACGCGGAGCTTCTCCAGCACGGAGTTTCTCAAACACGGAGTTTCTCCAACACGGAGTTTCTCCAGCATGGAGTTTCTCCAACACGGAGTTTCTCCAACACGAAGTTTCTCCAACACGCAGTTTCTACAACACTGAGTTTCTTCAATTCGGAGTTTCCCCAACACAGAGTTTCTCCAACACGAATTTTCTCCAACATGGAGTTTCTCCAACACGAATTTTCTCCAACAAGGAGTTTCTCCAACAAGGAGTTTCACCAACACGAAGTTTCTCCAACAGGGAGTTTCTCCAACACGAAGTTACTCCGACACGGAGTTTCTCCAACACGAAGTTTCTCCGACACGGAGTTTCTCCGACACGGACTTTCTCCAACACGGAGTTTATCCAACACGGAGTTTATCCAAAACGGATTTCTCCAACACGGAGTTTCTGCAACACGGAGTTACTCCAACACGGAGTTACTACAACACGGAGATTCTCCAACACGAAGTTTCTCCAACACAGAGTTTCTACAACTCCGTGTTTCTACAACACGGAGTTTCTAGGACATGGAGTTTCTCCAATACGGAGTTTCTCCAACACAGAGTTTCTCCTACACGGAGTTTCTCCAACACGGAGTTTCTCCAACAAGGAGTTCCTGCAACAAGGAGTTTCTCCAACACGGAGTTTTTCGAACACGGAGTATCTCCAACACGGAATTTCTCCAACAAAGAGATTCTTCAACAAGAAGTTTCTCCAACACGGAGTTTCTCCAGCACGTAGTTTCTCCAACACGGAGTTTCTCCAACACGGAGTTTCTCCGACACGGAGTTTCTCCAACACAGAGTTTCTCCAACAATGAGTTTCTCCAACACGGAGTTTCCCCAACACGAAGTTTCCCCAATACGAAGTTTCTCCAACACGGAGTTTCCCCAACACGGAGTTCCCCAACACAGAGTTTCTCCAACACGGAGTTTCTGCAAAACGGAGTTTCTCCTACACGGAGTTGCTCCAACATAGAGTTTCTACAACACGGAGTTTCTTAAACACGGAGTATCCCCAACACGGAGTTTCTCCAACACGAATTTTCTCCAACACAGAGTTTCTCCTACACGGAGTTTCTCCAACAAGGAGTTTCTCCAACAAGGAGTTTCACCAACACGTAGTTTCACCAAAACGGAGTTTCTCCAACACGGAATTTCTCCAACACGGAGTTTCTCCGACACGGACTTTTTCCAACACGGAGTTTCTCCGACCCGGAGTTTCTACGACACGGAATTTCTCCAACACGGTGTTTCTACAAGACGGAGTTTCTCCAACAAAGAATTTCTGCAACAAGGAGTTTCTCCAACACGAAATTTCTCCAACACGGAGTATCTCCAACACGGAGTGTCCCCAACACGGAGTTTCCCCAACACGAAGTTTCTCCAAAACGGAGTTTCTCCAACACGGAGTTTCTCCAACACGAAAATTCTCCAACACGAAGTTTATCCAACACAGTTTCTCCAGCACAGAGTTTCTCCATCACGAAGTTTCTTCAAAACGGAGTTTCTCCAACACGAAGTTTTTCAACACGGAGTTTCTAGAACACTGTGTTTCTCCAACACGGAGTTTCTCCAACACGGAGTTTCTCTAACAAAGACTTTCTGCAACAAGGAGTTTCTCCAACACGAAGTTTCTCCGACGCCGAGTTTCTCCAATACGGAGTTTCTCCAACACGCAGTTCCCCCAACACGAAGTTTCTCAAACACGGAGTTTCCCCAACACGAAGTTTCTCCAACACGAAATTTCTCCAAAACGGAGTTTCTCCAACACGGAGTTTCTCCAACTCGGAGTTTCTCCAAGACAGAGTTTCTCCAATACGGAGATTCTCCAACACGGAGTTTCTCCAAAACGATGATTCTACAACACGGAGTTTCTCCAACACGAAGTTTCTCCAGCACAGAGTTTCTACAACACGGAGTTTCTCCAACAATGTGTTTCTCTAACAAGCAGTTTCTCTAACACGGAGTTTCTCCAACTCGGAGTTTCTCCGACCCGGAGTTTCTACGACACGGAATATCTCCAACACGGAGTTACTCCAACACGGAGTTTCTCCACCACGGAGTTTCTCCAACACGGAGTTTCTCCGACAGGGAGTTTCTCCGACACGGAGTTTCCCCGACACGGAGTTTCTCCGACACGGAGTTTCCTCAACACGGTGTTTCTACAACACGGAGTTTCTCCAACAAAGAGTGTCTGCAATAAGGAGTTTCTCCAACAAAGAGTTTCTCCAAAACGAAGTTTCTCCAACACCGAGTTTCTCCAACATGGAAAATCTCCAACACGAAGTTTCTCCAACACTGAGTTTCTTCAACACGGAGTTTCTCCAACGCAGAGTTTCTCCCACATGAAGTTTCTTCAACACGGAGTTTCTAAAACACGAAGTTTCTATCTACAACACGGAGTTTCTACAACACAGTGTTTCTCCAACACGGAGTTTCTCCAACACGGAGTTTCTCCAACACGGAGAATCTCCAACACGGAGTTTCTCCAACAAGGAGTTCCTCCAACAAGGAGTTTCTCCAACACAGGGTTTCTCCAACACGGAATTTCTCCAACACGGAGTTTCTCCAACACCGAGTTTCCCCAACACGAAGTTTCCAAAACACGAAGTTTCTCCAACACGGAGTTTCCCCAACACGGAGTTTCTCTAACACGGAGTTTCTCCAACAGGGAGTTTCTCCAACAGGGAGTTACTCCAACACGGACTTTCTCCAAAGCGGAGTTTCTCCAACACGAAGTTTCCACAGCATGGAGTTTCTCCAACACGGAGTTTATCCAACACGGTGTTTCTCCAAAAAGGAGTTTCTTCAACACGAAGTTTTTACAACACGGAGTTTCTCCAACAAGGAGTTCCTCCAACAAGGAGTTTCTCCAACACAGGGTTTCTCCAACACGGAATTTCTCCAGCACAGAGTTACTCCAACACGGAGATTCTCCAACACGGAGTTTATCCAACAAGGAGTTCCTCCAACGAGGAGTTTCTCCAACACGGAGTTTCTCCAACGCGGAGTTTCTCCAACACGGAATTTCTCCAACACGGAGTTTCTCCAACAAGGAGTTTCTCCAACAGAGTTTCTGCAACAAGGAGTTTCTCCAACACGAAGTTTCTCCAATACGAAGTTTCCCCAACACGAAGTTTCCCCAATACGACGTTTCTCCAACACGGAGTTTACACAGCGTGGAGTTTCTCCAACACGGAGTTTCTCCAACACAGGGTTTCTCCAACACGGAATTTCTCCAGCACAGAGTTACTCCAACACAGAGATTCTCCAACACGGAGTTTATCCAACAAGGAGTTCCTCCAACGAGGAGTTTCTCCAACACGGAGTTTCTCCAACGCGGAGTTTCTCCAACACGGAGATTCTCCAACACGGAGTTTCTCCAACAAGGAGTTCCTCCAACAAGGAGTTTCTCCAACACAGGGTTTCTCCAACACGGAATTTCTCCAGCACAGAGTTTCTCCAACACGGAGATTCTCCAACACGGAGTTTATCAAACAAGGAGTTTCACCAACAAGAAGTTTCTCAAACACGGAGTTTCTCCGACACGGAGTTTCTCCAACACGGAGTTTCTACAACACGGATTTTCTACAACACGGAGTTTCTCCAACACAGAGTTTCTCCAACACTGAGTTTCTTCAACACGGAGTTTCTCCAACACATAGTTTCTCCAACAAGGAGTTTCTCTAACACGGAGTTTCTCCAACTCGGAGTTTCTCCGACCCGGAGTTTCTACGACACGGAATATCTCCAACACGGAGTTACTCCAACACGGAGTTTCTCCACCACGGAGTTTCTCCAACACGGAGTTTCTCCGACAGGGAGTTTCTCCGACACGGAGTTTCCCCGACACGGAGTTTCCTCAACACGGTGTTTCTACAACACGAAGTTTCTCCAACAAAGAGTGTCTGCAATAAGGAGTTTCTCCAACAAAGAGTTTCTCCAAAACGGAGTTTCTCCAACAGCGAGTTTCTCCAACATGGAAAATCTCCAACACGAAGTTTCTCCAACACTGAGTTTCTTCAACACGGAGTTTCTCCAACACAGAGTTTCTCCCACACTAAGTTTCTTCAACACGGAGTTTCTAAAACACGAAGTTTCTATCTACAACACGGAGTTTATACAACACAGTGTTTCTCCAACACGGAGTTTCTCCAACACGGAGTTTCTCCAACACGGAGATTCTCCAACACGGAGTTTCTCCAACAAGGAGTTCTTCCAACAAGGAGTTTCTCCAACACAGGGTTTCTCCAACACGGAATTTCTCCAACACGGAGTTTCTCCAACACCGAGTTTCCCCAACACGAAGTTTCTAAAACACGAAGTTTCTCCAACACGGAGTTTCCCCAACACGGAGTTTCTCTAACACGGAGTTTCTCCAACAGGGAGTTTCACCAACAAGAAGTTTCTCCAACACGGAGTTTCTCCGACACGGAGTTTCTCCAACACCAGTTTCTACAACACGGATTTTCTACAACACGGAGCTTCTCCAACACAGAGTTTCTCCAACACTGAGTTCCTTCAACACGGAGTTTCTCCAACACGGAGTTTCTCCCACACGAAGTTTCTCCAACACGGAGTTTCTAAAACACGGAGTTTCTATCTACAACACGGAGTTTCTACAACAGTGTTTCTCCAACACGGAGTTTCTCCAACACGGAGTTTTTCCAACACGGAGATTCTCACACACGGAGTTTCTCCAACAAGGAGTTCCTCCAACACGGAGTTTCTCCAACACGGAGTTTCTACAACACGGATTTTCTACAACACGGAGTTTCTCAAACACGCAGTTTCTCCAACACGTAGTTTCCCCAACACGAAGTTTCCGAAATACGAAGTTTCTCCAACACATAGGTTCCCCAACACGGAGTTTCTCTAACACGGAGTTTCTCTAACACGGAGTTTCTCCAACAGAGAATTTCTCGAACACGGAGTTACTCCAACACGGAGTTTCTTCAACGCGTTGTTTCTCCAACACGGAGTTTCTCCGACAGGGAATTTCTCCGACACGGAGTTTCTCCGACACAGAGTTTCTCCGACACGGAGTTTCTCCAACACGGAGTTTCTACAACACGTGTTTCACCAACACGGAGTTTCTCCAACACAGAGTTTCTCCAATAAGGCGTTTCTGCAACGCGGAGCTTCTCCAGCACGGAGTTTCTCAAACACGGAGTTTCTCCAACAAGGAGTTTCACCAACACGAAGTTTCTCCAACAGGGAGTTTCTCCAACACGAAGTTTCTCCGACACGGAGTTTCTCCAACACGAAGTTTCTCCGACACGGAGTTTCTCCGACACGGACTTTCTCCAACACGGAGTTTATCCAACACGGAGTTTATCCAGAACGGACTTCTCCAACACAGAGTTTCTGCAACACGGAGTTACTCCAACACGGAGTTACTACAACACGGAGTTTCTCCAACACGAAGTTTCTCCAACACAGAGTTTCTACAACACCGTGTTTCTACAACACGGAGTTTCTAGGACACGGAGTTTCTCCAACACGGAGTTTCTCCAACACAGAGTTTCTCCTACACGGAGTTTCTCCAACACGGAGTTTCTCCAACAAGGAGTTCCTCCAACAAGGAGTTTCTCCAACACGGAGTTTCTCGAACACGGAGTATCTCCAACACGGAATTTCTCCAACAAAGAGATTCTTCAACAAGAAGTTTCTCCAACACGGAGTTTCTCCAGCACGTAGTTTCCCCAACACGAAGTTTCTCCAACACGGAGTTTCTCCAACACGGAGTTTCTCCGACACGGAGTTTCTCCAACACAGAGTTTCTCCAACAAGGAGTTTCTCCAACACGGAGTTTCCCCAACACGGAGTTTCCCCAATACGAAGTTTCTCCAACACGGAGTTTCCCCAACACGGAGTTCCCCAACACGGAGTTTCTCCAACACGGAGTTTCTGCAAAACGGAGTTTCTCCTACACGGAGTTGCTCCAACATAGAGTTTCTACAACACGGAGTTTCTTAAACACGGAGTATCCCCAACACGGAGTTTCTCCAACACGAATTTTCTCCAACACAGAGTTTCTCCTACACGGAGTTTCTCCAACAAGGAGTTTCTCCAACAAGGAGTTTCACCAACACGTAGTTTCACCAAAACGGAGTTTCTCCAACACGGAATTTCTCCAACACGGAGTTTCTCCGACACGGACTTTTTTCCAACACGGAGTTTCTCCGACCCGGAGTTTCTACGACACGGAATTTCTCCAACACGGTGTTTCTACAAGACGGAGTTTCTCCAACAAAGAATTTCTGCAACAAGGAGTTTCTCCAACACGGAGTTTCTCCAACACATAGTTTCTCCAACACGGAGTGTCCCCAACACGGAGTTCCCCAACACGAAGTTTCTCCAAAACGGAGTTTCTCCAACACGGACTTTCTCCAACACGAAAATTCTCCAACACGAAGTTTATCCAACACAGTTTCTCCAGCACAGAGTTTCTCCATCACGAAGTTTCTTCAAAACGGAGTTTCTCCAACACGAAGTTTTTCAACACGGAGTTTCTAGAACACTGTGTTTCTCCAACACGGAGTTTCTCCAACACGGAGTTTCTCTAACAAAGACTTTCTGCAACAAGGAGTTTCTCCAACACGAAGTTTCTCCGATGCCGAGTTTCTCCAATACGGAGTTTCCCCAACACGCAGTTTCCCCAACACGAAGTTTCTCAAACACGGAGTTTCCCCAACACGAAGTTTCTCCAACACGAAATTTCTCCAAAACGGAGTTTCTCCAACACGGAGTTTCTCCAACTCGGAGTTTCTCCAAGACAGAGTTTCTCCAATACGGAGATTCTCCAACACGGAGTTTCTCCAAAACGATGATTCTACAACACGGAGTTTCTCCAACACGAAGTTTCTCCAGCACAGAGTTTCTACAACACGGAGTTTCTCCAACAATGTGTTTCTCCAACAAGGAGTTTCTCTAACACGGAGTTTCTCCAACTCGGAGTTTCTCCGACCCGGAGTTTCTACGACACGGAATATCTCCAACACGGAGTTACTCCAACACGGAGTTTCTCCACCACGGAGTTTCTCCAACACGGAGTTTCTCCGACAGGGAGTTTCTCCGACACGGAGTTTCCCCGACACGGAGTTTCTCCGACACGGAGTTTCCTCAACACGGTGTTTCTACAACACGGAGTTTCTCCAACAAAGAGTGTCTGCAATAAGGAGTTTCTCCAACAAAGAGTTTCTCCAAAACGGAGTTTCTCCAACACCGAGTTTCCCCAACACGAAGTTTCCAAAACACGAAGTTTCTCCAACACGGAGTTTCCCCAACACGGAGTTTCTCTAACACGAAATTTCTCCAAAACGGAGTTTCTCAAACACGGAGTTTCTCCAACTCGGAGATTCTTCAAGACAGAGTTTCTCCAATACGGAGATTCTCCAACACAGAGTTTCTCCAAAA
>JARKHS020017347.1:0-62459 GCA_030143305.2 Amblyomma americanum
GGGCCATGAGTTTTCTTATGTAGACGTGCTGCGCGGTAGTCGGAGCGCTGTCTTATACGCTTTACGTAGCAGAGTATAATTAAGCTCTTCTTGACGCACTGGTGCAGTAGGCTGTACGTGGTTCGGCGAACGACCAGGTTTCTGACTAGTTTAAGTGTGTCCTCTTCGCGCATGCCATGTCGCCTTTTGGTGATGCGGGCGACTGTAGCGTTGTTGCTTTGAGCAGAGTGAAAGTGTGAGTACTGCGTTGGTTGGATTGAACCCACATGCCCAAGATTCGTATTGTGGTTTTTTGTGGTGTAGGCGTTGCTTCCAGGTAGACCTTGAGTTTCAGGTCCTCACTGGTAGGAACGGTCCGGTTTTGCTTGCCTCTCTAGACTGGCCGCAGATCCGATTTCTTCGTTTGAGAATGCGAGTCTTCGTTCTCCAAGGTATTGTTTTACACAGGAGGCCGCTTCCTGTAGCCTGTCTATCTTATCCCCGAGGGAGCCCATGTTTGTCCAGACTGTAATGTAGTCGGCATACAAGGCGTGCATGATGCCTTCGATCTGCTATAGCTTTCGAGCTAGGCCTATCATAGCCATGTTGAAGAGTATGGGTGAGATGACTGACCATTGCGGTGTTCCCTTGTTTGACGTGTTAATTTTGCCGATCTAAGGTCTCCCATGCCGATGGTGGGAGTTCTATCGGACCGGAAGGCGTTTTCGTACCGTGGATTCTGCGTCCGCAGTCCAGCTTGTCTAGGCACGTAAGGATCTCTTCGTTGCCGATGTTATCGAATGCCTCCTTGATGTTGACGGCCATTATGACATTTTCAGCCGTTCGGGGTATGTTTCAGAGGAAGTATTCTTGTATTTAGAGGAGCGCGTCCTGCGTCCAGAGTTTGCTCTGAAGCCGAACATGGTATGGGGTACACGGTCGTTATCTTCCAAACAAATTTGCATTCTCAGCGTCGCAACCCGATTGTAAAGCTCGCCAAGGCACGACGTGAGCGAGGTGGGCCTGAGATTTTCAATTTCGAGCTTTTTACCAGGTTTACGCACCATTATTTCTTCGGCGTGTTTCGAAATTTCGAGACGCATCTTCGTGTCCCAGTGTTTGTTAAGGACATTTACGAGCTCTTGTATAAGGTCATAGCTCAGATTGCGGACCAGGGCGTTGTCGACTCTGTCGGTTCCAGCTTCCGTGTTTCTGGTCGTGTTCCAAATGGCCGCGTAAACTTCTTCCACAGTTATGGGGTGGTCAAGTCTATGGTCTTCGGCTCCCCGATACGTTTCTTGGTATCGCGGGGGGGGGGGGGGGTTGTGATCGGCGAAACATTTTGCTCGTGCCTTTAAGAGGTCGGTGTCAGATCCCTCGAAGGAGTGGATTAACCTGTGAATAGCTTTCTTGTTTTCCGATTTGATTTTTGTCGGATCATTAGTGCTCTTTAGAGAATCCAGGCTCTGGCAGTCCTTCGAGTTACCCTAATCGAGTCGCTGAGCTGTTCCCAATTTGTATACCGAGTTGCGTCGCGTATTCTTCAACTTTTGCAGTGATTTCTTCGTTCTGCAGTTTTATTTTCCTGTTGTGTTTTTGCTTCCACCATTTTTTGGTGGGACTGCCTCTGGCTCCCAAAGTCAGTGGAGGTGCCCGTCTACTTCGGGCATTGTTTTTGTTCTCCTTATATTTTTGCTCATTTTTTTCGCGTTTCTCGCAGCATGCCGCGCCATTCCTCCAGTGTATTCGATACCGCCTTCAGATTGGTTGCACGCCCCGCGAAACGCGTTCCAGTCTGTGATTTTTGCTTGCCAAATCTGCCATCTTATCCTCTTCGATGCTAATCACGTCCGCGGGATAAAGTGATCGCTGCCTAGGTTTTCCATCGATTTCCCACTGTGACTCCCTGCTCTTCCTTACGAAGGTTAGGTCCTGGCAAATGTCCGCGCTCTCACATATCCTGATTGTCGTGGGGGTAAAGGATCTGTAGTTAGACTGCAGCCAAAGTATTCCGCTGCCTCCGCTAACGATCTTCACATATTGCCTTGTTTGCGGTAACCCCAACTCCTGTTCATGGCGTTGAAATTTCGTACGGTGATCGGTGCATTTTCTTTGGCGAGCTTGTGCGCTAGATGAAATAGTTCGAAGAATTTGGCGTTTCTTTGTCTCGGCGGGCTGTACACGTTCAGAACAAAGGTGCTCTCTCCCTGTCGTGTTTCGAAATGATTTCTACAAGCGCGTGCTCTAAGTCGGTGTCGGCAATGGTATCGCGCCTGATGGCGGTGGCCGCTTTGGTGACAAGGACGGTCACTTTACCTTCGTTTTGACTCGCGTAAAGCTCGTACCCCCTGTAAAGTGTGCTGGGTTCCAGTCTCTCGGAGCGCAATTACGTCGAGCTGTGCGAATTGTGTGTTTATATATTGTTTTACGAGGCCCTGCTCTTTCTGGCAGCCTCTGCAATTCCATTCGCAAATATCTAGGTATTCTCGGTCTTGCTGACACGTGTTGATCATGTTTACGAGTTGCTGCTGTTGCCTTCTTCGCAAGCGAAAGCTGTTAGTGCTGGACGGTTGTACTCTTTTCGCTTAATTTTTTCGGTATGTCTTTGTTTTCGAACAGCGCTTTTGATCTCTGAGACTTGGTTTTTGTAACTGGGCTTGTATATTTTGCATTTGCGATTGAATTTGCTTCACCATATCCTGTATAATTTGCTGCATCATCTGTTACAATGGTGTTTCAAGGTCTCATTCGGTGGATAATAATAATAATATTAATTGGTTTTGGGGGGAAAGGAAATGGCGCAGTATCTGTCTCATGTATCGTTGGACACCTCAACCGCGCCGTAAGGGAAGGGATAAAGGCGGGAGTGAAAGAAGAAAGGAAGAGAGAGGTGTCGTAGTGGAGGGCTCCGGAATAATTTCGACCACCTGGGGATCTTTAACGTGCACTGACATCGCACAGCACTCGGGCGCCTTAGCGTTTTTCCTCCATAAAAACGCAGCCGCCGCGGTCGGGGTTCGAACCTGGGAACTCCGGATCAGTAGTCGAGCGCCCTAACCACTGAGCCACCGCGACGGGGCTTCGGTGGATGCCTGTGGTGATCTTTTTGGAAGGACTCTAGTCGTTTCGAGTTCCCGTTGTTGTTCCTTTAGTGTTTTTGTTAGTTTCTTAACTTTGCGTTCGTGCTCGGTTTGCTTGATTCGAGCAAGTTATAGCTCGCATCTGAGCGCATCCCTATTCGCGTCTTTCGTTTCGTTTTTGTTACCGTTGTTGTTTGTGTAGTTTGTCTTACTACCATTTCCTACATGATACGAAGCAGTGGTAGGAGCCCAGCTTACCTTGCTACCGATTTTCTGTGGAGGATTATTCTTTTTCTTCTTCTCTCATTTGTTCCCCTCCTGTGGTCCGGCTGGGGGCAGGGGCAGAAAGGAATTGAACCCCGATCGGCTCCTCGATATCTCTCCATTTGAGCTCAACCATCGCTTGCGTGGTTTGGCCTTGCTTTCTTCAATCTGTTCCGGTACTCCTTGGATCCAATGCGGTGTGCCTCGCCGCATATTAAGCACTTGGGCGCGCACACGTGGTCATCGGGCGGGTTTTGCACTGCGCACGGTTTGCACGCACTAATGTTCGGTGCCGGGCACACGTTGGACCGGTGTCCTTGCTGAAGCCAGACGTAGCATACTTGCATCGTGGCGCGGTACCGGTAACAAGGTACTGCACCTCCGTCGTAGATCAAGGTTTTCCGTAGATAGGGCCGTCGAGCGTGTCACGGATCTCCACGGAGAACACTCGGACCGAAAGAATGCACTAGGTGACAGGTGTACCCGCACAGATGCACATTTAATGGACCCTGCGTGACACACACACACTAGAACATAAAACTAACAAAACTAACACAAAACACAAAGAATAAAACAACACACGACCCGGACACACTGCTACCAGCGTCTACTACAAGCGTTCTACTGTAAGTGGTCGGCGTTCGTGCTCACGGTTGGTTCGTTGCGGTTGCGGCGTTCTATGGATCCAGTGGCCGGTGTCGATGCGGCGTTCGACGTGCTGGGCTGGCGTCGCTGACGGCGTCGCTGGCTGCGTCGTATGAGCTCCCGGTCCAAGCGCCCGTGGAGGTGATGCCGCTGTTGGCGTTGGGGGCACCAACCGGATGGGTGGAAACAGCGCTGGAGACACCCCTGGCCGTAGCAAGTGGTGGCGTCCTCCGTTGACTCCCTGGAACGGGCTCAGGCACGGTAGGAAGTCAACGATGCGAAGCTGTAGAACGCGAGCTCACCGGAGCAGTAGCCGGCGTCGGTCTCTTCCAGCCGATGTGTCCCTGACCCGCCGGAGCCTCCACTTCTCTGCTGTTCCCCCCCCTTGCCTCGCTCTCCCTCGGCCTTTTATAGCCTCGGGGTTAGTACACGTAAGCCTTGTCGCCATCTTCTCCTTCTTCTCTTCTCCACCAATCATCTCTCTCTCCACCTCACCGAACACTTCTTCTTCACCTTTATTCTTCGGTTAATCCACGTCGTCTTCTTCACACCTCTTTCCTTTAAAATTTAATTTAGGCTCCTTAATATATGTGACAAGGACCACTCTCTCAAAAGTTTTTCAATGAAAAACTGCTCACGTCATACTCATCTTCAAGCCATCCAGCCAACCGTTTATCTTCCGGGGCGATTCTGGACCCAGCACACAACACACCGCAGATGTCCAGCACACATCATGAGCACGCCACTAACATAGCACACAAACCTGCGTTTTTCGAACACTAACACACCTCTGCCGATGTCCGTACAGAGTACTTAATAAACATATTTGGTGTCCAAAACACACTCCCTTGTACAATCACATAACCCCAACAACAGCACCAACAACAATAAGATAAATCCCAGAGATACATTAACACAGCACCAACAACAAGATACATCCCAGAGATACCTAGAGCTGCTCAGTTGGCTCTATCTGTAGAGAGCTCTAGTTTGTAACATATGTTCTCCGTTTTGCCTGGCCCATCTAAAAACATCTCCCTCTTGATTTGGAGTAGAGCTGTAATGGTCTGTCTCCATTGAAATTGGGTTTCTTCAGTACCTCATCCCCTCCTGCGTTTTTCTTCCCACTGAACGTGGGCACTTCGGAAACATGTCTTCTCGGCCACTACCGAGCATGTTACCTTGGGGGCGTACCGTACGGGACCCCTTTCTTCGTATTTCTTCAACATATTTACATGGGCAACGTTCTTAGTGTCATCTATCAATAACTCATAATCCATGTTCTTTTTCTTCTGCGTCACAAGGTACAGGCCCTTCCAATAAATCGCTAACTGATAATGATCCGTGGGTAGCAGTACAAGAACCCTGTCGCCCCGATTAAGATTTCTGTGAATGGCTTTCTTATCATCATAGCCTTTACAGCGTTCGCGCGCCCTTTCCAGGCCCAGATGTGCAAGCCTGCATGTTTCCTTCAACCTGTCCCGCAACTCGATAACGTACGCATATATTGTCATGAGATCTCATTTAATCTCCTTATTAGCCCACAGCTCCTAGAGTATTGTAAGTGGACCTGTAAGGGTTCTCCCATATAACATCTCGACGGGTGAGAAAACAAGACTCATTTGCGGTACTTCGGGGTTAGCGAAAAAAAGAGCTGGGAGATATCTATCCCAATCTGTAGGCCTCTCCTGACACATTTTCCTGATCATATTTGCAAGGTTGCCCTTCAACCGCTCTACAAGCCCATTACACATGGGATGGTATGGCGTTGTTAGTAATTGCCTTAGTGACAAAAGGCGGTTTACCTCCTTCATTAATTCCGACGTGAAGTTCGAGCCCCAGTCACTCAAAATTTCTCTCGGGAACCCATACCGCGAGAACATCTCCAAGGAACTCTCCGCTACTTGGATACTGTCAATAGTCTTCAATAAAATAGCGTCCGGATAACGAGTGGCCACGTCAACCAGAGTAAGCACATATCTATTGCCTTTGGCGGATACTGCAGAGATTGGCCCCACAATGGCAATCGCCACTCGCTGAAACAATAAGTCGATGGCTGGCATCTTGCCCAGATGTACGGGACCAACGCTTCCCTTCGGAACTGTGCGCTGGCACACGTCACATGAGCGAACAAAGCGCTTAACGTCCCTCTGAACACCCGGCCAAAAGAACTCCTCGGTGATCCTAGACACCGTTTTTTGAATACCCTGGTGTCCGGCCATAATGGCGTCATGTCCTAAGCATAGCACGGTCTCTCGCATATCTCTTGGTAGCACCAGCTGTTGCACTCGCCTTCCTGAAATAAATATGCACTCCCTGTGCAGAAAATCATTTACCAATTATTATTCGAATGACATACGACTCTTCTTTCTTTTCACTTTTTCCCCTACTCTTTCGAAGCAGGCCTTCAAGCTGGGGTATTCTTTTTGCCTAATTGCAATTTCGCCCGGAGTTACGCCAAGCACATCGTAACAGGAGTAGAGAGCGGACTCTGCGTTCCTCGGGCTGTCGCTTGAGCTCTTGTCTCCACTGCCGTCTAGAAACTGGCTGCACCCGTCTGAGCTGTCGCGGGCCTTTCCTCCTGTGGATGTTCTTCAACGTCGAGCATCCTCCACTTGGTATCGGGGTCTTCGACACTTCTTGCACCCGTAATGTTTCACAAGATGTAATCGTAGATTGGTTGATCGACGCATTTAGCCACTACGTGCCCAGTATAAAATGGCATGGACAATAGTATCCTGGCTTCGGGAAGGTACCTTACTGTGCTATCTACAAGAGTGGCGACCGACGCTTCCCCTGTAAGATCCTTGTCCTTCACCAGGCTTCTCCAAACCAAAACTATGTCGGCTCCACTCTCTCTAAGCACTACTATAGGACGGTCCCCTATTAGCCCAACCACCACCGGCATTGCTGCTTTCGACTTGGGGTTCAACTCACTGCCTCATTTTCCAGCGGCGTTTGCTCTCCTTTTAGCTGTGGAACTTCGGGTGGCGTGACAAGTTCTAAAGTCGACAACGCATGCAGCTCGGTCCTGCGTTCTGTATCGACACTCATCCAGAGTATGACCCCTCCTCTTACAACCTTGACACACAACCTGTGTTTTTTGGGCAGCGCTACTAGCCTGACAGTCAACTGCATGGTGTCCCACCTTGCCGCAGAGAAAACAGCTTACTGGCGCCTTAGATGCACCGCCATATTTTCTTGGTTTTGCCATATCTGTCTCTAGGATCTTTTGGGTTTCCTCCTTTGCTTTAATCAAATTTCTTAGCCCTTGAGCCTCGATGAATTGGTCTGCAGTGTCGGCGAACTCTTCCAATGAACACAACTACCTTTCATTCAGGAATAGCGCTAGCTTTGAGCTGCAGCACGCTAAAAATTTCTCGGTGACCAGCTTGTCACGCACCCCTTCAAAACACTTTTCTGCCTTTGACATATCAAGCCTCCTATCAATATAATTGGTCAGCCTGCAGGAAAATTGCTTAGCGGTTTCCGAATCCTCAGGTTTCGCGGTTCGAAATCTCTCATGAAAACCCTCTGCCGTAATCATTAATGTTTGGAGGAGCGCCTTCTGACTTTCTCGTAGTCCATTGAATCTGCAGCAGGCATCCTTCCAAACACATTCAGCGCCTCTCCGACTAAACACATGCTCAATGCCGTGGCCCATTCACTGCGCTTTGAGCCTTGCCCCAAAGGTATCCGCTCGAATCGTTGCAGATATGCGTCCAGATCATCTTTTTGTCATCGATGGGAGCCATCAGCTTCCTTAGACCAATTCTGCCCGGGCTAGGAGATTCTGTACTCGCTAAGGAATGTTGATCACTGTGATCTCCTCATTTACTCCCGCGACATGCGCCTGTTTCCACAAAAGAAACTCTTTCTCCCGTTCTATCCTTCTAGCCTCTCGCTCTTCAGCCTCGCGAGTATCTGCGCGTGCTTTTGCCCTTTCCTCTCTCGGCCTATCTGCCTCCTCTTCCTGCCTCTTTCCCTCCTCGTCATAGAGACGCATCGCCTCTTCCTTGCTTAAACCTAGCATGAGCGTGAATTCTAACGTTTTTGCCAAATTCATACTTTCTGCCGTCGAGAGATCGAACTGATCCGAGACAAAGCAAAAAAGAAAAAGAAAATTGATCCTGGCACAGGCTCGCCACTTATCTTTGTCACGGATCGCCCCGGAGAAAGAATGGACTAGGCGACAGGTGTACCGACACAGATGCACATTTATTATACCCTACGTGACACACAAACTAGAACAAAAAACTAACAAAAATAACACAAAACACAAAGAATGAAATTACACACGACCCAGACACACTGCTACCAGCGTCTACTTATAGCGTTCTACTATTAGTGAACGGCGTTCGTGCTCACGGTTGGTGCGGTGCGGTTGCGGCGTTGTATGGATCCACATGGCCGGCGTCGATGCGGCGTTCGACGTGCTTGGGCGGGCGTCGCTTGCAGGGTCGTTGGCTGCGTCGTACAAGCTCCCGGTCGAAGCGCCCGTCGAGGTGATGCCGGTGTTGTTGGCGTTGGGGGCACCACCCGGATGGGTTGCAGCAGCGCTGGAGACATCCCTGGCCGTAGCAGGAGGTAGCGTCCTCCGTTGACTCCCTGGAACGGGCTCAGGCACGCCATGAAGTCCACGATGCGAAGCTGTAGAACGCAAGTTCACCGGAGCAGTAGCCGGCGTCGCTCTCTTCCAGCCGATGTGTCCCTGACCCGCCGGAGCCTTCGCTCTCTGCTGTTTCCCCGGTGCCTCGCTCTCCCTCGCCCTTTTACATGCTCGGCCTTAGTCCACGTAAGCCTTGTCGTCGTCTTCTTCTTCTTTCCTTCTCCACCAATCATCTCTCTTTCCACCTCACCGAATGCTTCTCCACCAGTCATCGTTCTACACCTCACCGAACGCTTTTTCTTCATCTTCTCTATTCTTTGGTTAATCCACGTCGTCTTCTTCACACCTCTTTCCTTTAAATTTTAATTTAGGCTCCTTAATATATCTGACAGAGCGTCATCACTGCCATCCTCGATTTTGGAGCATCCTTGTATGGATTATGGTCACTCTTTGAGTTCTGACTCCTAGGTGTGCATTGTGCTCTCCGGGAGACGTACTTGGGTCTGCACCGTGAATTACGCCTCGGAAGACAACTTCCTGAGCTGCCACGTAAGTGTTTACACTGTAATCCTTTCCGGCGAGTCTGAGAAGGGTAATATATCGCACTGAGTGAGCCGTTTGCTCCTGCGGGGTGATAAATATAATACATTTGGATCCGTTGCAACGGGTTACAACTAGGTCATCGTCCTTGCTTTGTTAGCCGCATGCCATGAAAATGGCGCGCGCTACTTGACGGGTGGTGAGTAATTTCACTCTGAGAACATTCTTAGGTGGAATAATGATTTTGAAGTCGCCTCTGGGCAAGAGCGGCAATCTTCGCCTACGCCTACTCTGCTTCCAGAGTCCAGTCTTGTTGCAGCAGATCGCATCACCTGGTATCTTTCCATCGTGAAATAGGGCGGCCGGGTGGGCTCCCATGCCTTTCCATTTTCCTTTTCTTTCAAATTTCTATTGCCGCTTGGATTGTACAAGCTCCCAGCTGGCGTCATTGTACACGGCTGGCACCGACGAGGATTGGGATAGGATCCTGTCCTAACTGTCCTAGTCGTCGTCATCCATGTGCGAGAATTCGTTGAGAACTTTTCATGGTTGAAGTGATGCACCCTCGGCTTTGCTGGGCCTGGCATATGGTCCGTCTTCGAATCGGCGTCCTGCTAGGCGTCGGCGTAATCGATAGGCCCAGCCACCCATGCTGTCCTGATATCGAGCTGGGCGCCCGGTCAGGGTTAGCGGGCCGGCGCCCGCCTGGCAAATTTAATGTTTGGTAGAAAGATGTCAAATGGTTCTACCTCCTGAAACTTGGTGTTCAGAGGATTCAGCACTTGCAATATTTCAGTTCCGAATAATATCCGGTGGCGAGAAAAAGTTTGTCAGGTCGAAATTTGTCAAAGTTTGCAGCACCGATGCGTCAAGGGTCCGCTTACTTCAACCGTAATAACTTTGTACGAATTGCGGCACACTGTTGACGGTTGATGAATGGCAGGTCTCTGTTGTGCTGGAGCCTACTCACTACACAAGGAACACTACACTACTGCACATATGCAGCACGCACCACCCACACTGGCTCACACTGGCCCACTGCTTACCCCTCATGCTCTTGACACAGTATACATACAAAAACAGGGAAAAAAGCAGGCGGGCGAAATCCGTCCAAAAATTTGGTGTTGTGCCTAGCACCTACAATATCATAGCCGGCTCAAATAATAGGCACCAACGTTAGAGGGCGCCTTAGTATGCTCAGCATGAAACAAATACTCTTGAAGAATGAGGCTACATCGCAACACGCAGCTGTTTAAATTTGTGGCCTGGGGCAAATACTTTAGCGGCTGAAGGTCGGTTTGGATGACGAAGGTTCATCCATAAAGAAAATTATGTAATTTCTCTGCTGCCCGCACAAGTGCAAGACACACCCGCTCTGTAGTTGAATACCGCGTCTCACGCGGAAGGAGCTGCCTATTGGGTAAGGCACGGGATGAACACTGCTGTTGTAATCCTGCAGAAGGTCTGCCCCGATACCCCTACTCGACGAGTCCGTACGGAGGAGGGAGTCCTTCGTGAGGTCAGGTGGTCACACAACTGGCCTTGAAGTTAAAGCTTTTTAAGTCTTTCAAATGCCATATACCGCTCTGGAGTCCAGCGCACTCGATTGCCTTAAGCATTGCGCGTTAGTGCCACGGTGGGCTATGACATACCAGCATAGCCAGGTGTGAGGTGGCGGTAATAGCCGGCCAAAACCCCAAAATACCAAATCTGTTGGTTAGTTTTGTGCCACACGGCCTGTTGTAGTTTGCAAGCAATCTCATCGACAGGTTGGATCAATCCATCTCCTAAAATTTGCCAAAGAAACGCAACAAGGGTCGCGCCAATCTCACACATCTGGGGTTTGACTGTTAGACCAGCCGTGCGGACGCATTCGAACAGATCACGCAAATTAATCAAATGTTGCCTCCAGGTGCAGGTTGCGACCAGGACGTCATCTATATACAGTACAACAAACGTTTGGGAGGTCTGCTAAAAGGGACCTCATGAGGCGAGTGAAAATAGCAGACGCGGTCTTAATCCCAAAAGGCATGTGTTATAACATATATTGTCGAGAATGAGTAGAGAATGCGGCGATTTGCTGGGAGGTTCATCGAGAGGGACCTGCCGAAAGCTTTTTTGAGAGGTCCACCTTCGAAAAGTATGCCTTCATGCCAACCTCAGCGAACATGATGTCAGGCCTCGGAATGGGTTCTGCATCAGCCACCAGATCGCTGCTTCTTAGGCGGAAATCGATGCAAGTGAGGTATATATTCTCCGGTTTCTTTACAAATATCAGAGAGGAGATGTAGGGGTAATGCGAAGGTTCTATATCCCCTAATGGCAACATGTTGTTCACCTCCTTTTCAACCACTTCTTTCATCGCAAACGGAAGTGGGTATTGCGGGGTATTGATCGCATTCCTGGCAGTCAGTTCCAGGTGGCAATAAAGAAAATTTGTACGACCAGGTACTTCAGAAAAAAATATCGCTGTATGACGCTAACAGTGTGCAAAGTTCTGCGCTCTGGGAACTGTCCAAGGCATCGGTCTTCTTAAGAGCGTTAATGCAGATACCAGAACTTGCTGCAAAAGACCGTATCGGTTGCTTCGCCTCTACTTCCTTCACGACTACAAAAGGCGACGCTTAGAGTATGGCCACGAGCTCGTGCTCTTGATGCTTCAATATGTTGATGAGAAACAGCTTCTTACCACAGCCAACATCCAGCTAGTAATCGAGGTCATTCTTTTTACCAATGACTACGAACGGCCCCTTCTATTGCATGAGAAGCTTATTCTGGGACGTAGGGGGAAAGAAAAGGGCCTTGTCTCGAACTTTCAATTGCCGTTTCGAGGTCCGCCTATCATAGTGCAGCGCCTCTGACTGCTGCGGCTTATCTAAAGTTTGGAGAGCCAGCTGTAGGGTTTGCTCTAAGCGCTCCCTGAAGTCCTAGCACATAGCCATTCGAGGTTTTGACAGAGTCGCTGATGCGTCATGCGGTCCAGACCTGTATCAATATTGTTACCGGCCTCCGGAACTGACTGCCCAAATAAATTCCAACGAAGAAAACACCGAGCTAGCCTGCGGTGCCTCCATGTACTCAAAGAGAAGAGGAGCTTGTTACCGGTCCAACGCCCTGGGATGTTCCTGGCTTAACGTTTTTAACGTGCTCTTCAGGGTTCCATTAAAACGTTCCAGCATTTCATTTGCCAATGGGTTGTACGGAGCGCACCTATGGTGCTAACGGCCAGCCTCCAAACGCTGCTTTGAAGTTTCGTAGTCGGCGACTCGTGCGCCTTACGGACCTCTTCTCCACCCACACTCGCAACTCGGCGGTACGCAAGCTTATGCTCTCGCCTAAATCGACCAGCTCTGACCCGCTCATACTGGCGAGAAAAGTTCGCTGGACAAAGAAAAAATTCCGACCTCGTCCCGTCGTCGCGAACTCCTACTTTGTGATAAAAAAGGACTGCAGGTTATGATTACCGCGCTAAATGGTAGAATAAATAAGCCAGACGCCATGTGGAAAAACAAGAACTGTGATTTAAATCCTGCGAGAAGGCACAACAGGAGAAGAAACTAAAAAAACACTCGTGGGAGGCAAAGGAGAGAGCTTGAGGACCAAAGGTCCAGTCAGCGTTCAGGGAAAGATCCAGCGTTCCACATATGAGCCTGCTAGATGGTGCGTCGGGCGAGGAGGTGTGGCGGGGCATCGGCGCAGTCTGTGGGCTCCAGCCGGTGTCCACGGAAAGCACCAGTGCTACAGGTCACTGGTGCGGCCCCAGGTCAGGGCGCGGCCCCAGTTCAAGTAGTCCGGGGTAGGGCGGTGGAGACGGAAGCGACCCGTGTTCAGAGGCTGCCGTGTTCAAACTCAGGACAGGAACTCAGGCCCCTGGGTGTAGTTGCTCAGGCTATCGACGACAGGCTGTCCAGGTCTCGTAGCCCAGACGTCTGCGGCTGAGGCCCAAGCCTCGGAACTCCGGGAGCCAGCAGATATAGTACATGTCCGTCGCCGACCGGGTTCTTCCTGTTCTCTCCAACACGCTCTCTCCACTACGTTCCACTTCCGCTTTTCGTCTTCTTCCTTCGTCTGCGCCTCGTACCATGAAACGAGACCGCTTGTGTGGCGCCTGTAAGTTACAGCCACCAAGACCAGTCTAAGCAAATGCAATACGATAGTCCGAGGCTATCGATCGATCACTATTTTGCTGCGTCTAGTGGAGCTAATTTGGAAGACGCTCGTACCAGCTAAAAGGGCATTTTGCGGTTAACCATGTTGCTGAAAACAAATATTTACAGCAGGAAAACACTATAGAATATTCTGAACACTAAAGAATACAGAGGGGACTATAAACACGGAGAGGCTTTCGGTCAAAGGCCACAGATGTTTCAGTGATTGCCAACGCTCGGTAAAGCACGTGAAGCTTATCTACCGCCCGCGAGCTAGACAGGGGAGCCTGCCAGGTTTCAGAGGTCGATGGAGCATGGGTGCGGGGTTTGGGAAGGGCTGTAATTTCCTAGATAGCGTGAAAGAAGGACAAAAAGGTCGGTAATGAAGGCACAGAGCGGAATATTCTGTAAAGTAGAAGCGATGAAGAAGGGCTATGTGCCTGTATGTGCCTACCTGCAGTTGCCGCTAGGTCGCGTCATCCTCGTGAGAGAGGCTTAAGTGGGGAGTAGATAATGAAAGCGCTTGCCACAGAAGTTGATGCCTTTAAGAAATTTAAGGTCCCAAAGCCGCACAGGCCATAAGGAACGCCGTAGTCAAGGGCTCCAGAACTTAATATCACCAGAAGTGTAGTAGGAAGATGGATTATTGATTCCAAAAGGGAGTGGGAGTGATGTGTATGGTAGCATCCCTACAATTGTGCCTCCGATGTATATATAGTCTTATGTAGAAGCTTGAACATGCCCATTTCCCTCCGCGGACGTGTTCCCCGGCATCTATACGAGTTTGACATTGGGGTATGCAGCCCAGCGTTTGGACGAAAGCGAAAGTGCCCGTGGTAGAGCTTCGAAGAGCGGCCTCCTCAAGTCAAAGAATATTAGTACAATGCCACTGCCAGTGGTTGGGACAAGTGCGATGGCGTATTTCAAAGCTTCACTTGGATTCGCAGTGCGGCGGGAGACATGCGTAAGAACGCAGCCAGTGTTAGCTGTTCAGCGTTAGCCAGCCTGGAGGTGCCGATGACGGTGTAGGCGTCAGTGCAGTAAATATCCCCGAGTATGCATTCGTCGTTGAAGGGAAGCAGCACAATCAAAGACAGGTTGTTTGTAGCGAGAGATAGGGGCGACCACGATGTGTTCACGGAAAGGGAGAGGCAATAGCAAGTACCCTGCCGCGATGTCGAGTGGGTTACGGAGGAGAGTATGTACCGCGCGGCCTCGTAAGGTAAAGGAGAGCCGTGTCAGGTTAATTGTCACAAGGCGGAATCGTTCTTAAACTGGGCTGAAAAGACAATTCCAGCGCACGATCGCAGGAGGCGCGGTAGTGGAACTTCTGTTTTCCCCGGAAGCGTCACAGAAAAAGCACCAACACACAAAACACACACAGCCGCCGCTGTGGCTCAGTAGTTACGGCGCTCGACTGCTGACCCGAAAGACGCGGGTTTGATCCCGGCCGCGGCGGTCGAATTTCGGTGGAGGCGAAATTCTAGAGGCCCGTGTACTGTGCGATGTCAGTGCACGTTAAAGAACCCCAGGTGGTCGAAATTTCCGGAGCTCTTCACTACGGCGTCTCATACCCTGAGTCGCTTTGGGACATTAAACCCATAAACAAAACACAGACAGAAGAATGACAGCCTCTCAAGGCAACGAAGACAATGATAAAATAAATCGGAAGGACACCTTTGTCCGTAACCATTCGAAATACGGTTTCGTGCGTGAATCGAGGACGACTTAGGAGCAGGGCGGTCGACGACATGGCTGCTCTGGATCACCTGAAAGGACATCGTAATTAACGTCACAGATGCGTGGCAAGACTTTGTAACTCATAAAACATCGCCGAAGTAGCTTTTTAGACAAATCCTTACATCGCATGGAAGTCGCCGCCGAAACTTCGTAAACTAAACAAGAAGGTGACGTCACATCAAAAAACAGGGTTTTTGGTTCTCGAACTTTACTTTGCAAACTGATGACAAGAATTTCAATGTCATTCTTGTCTCTATTTTTTGTCAGCTTTTTATTTTTATTTTAAGATGAATTATATTGCAGTGCTAGCCAAGGGACTCCTTGTTTATGCGCTTTTTTTCCACAGGGCAACGACGCTGTTACCGCAGTTGTGTGCAATTTTTTTTAAAACCGCGATCAAATTTCGCGCGAATCCTGCTAAGCGCTGAATTGGGGAACCTACTGAACTGCGTCAAAAACAGGACAAGTCACCTACCCGCTTTTAGTCTTTGATAAAGATTTGCGACGTTATCTTGGTTTTAGATGTTTCTACATTGGCATGACATTACTAGCAATTTGTGTTCAGTATGCCGTCTTCGATGCACACTGAACAACGTGGGAATGTATTACAACAAAAATTAAGTCCAGAATTGATGAAAGTGTTACAAGTTCGGTATTATCGGTAACCAGCTTATCTAAGGAAAAGCTGAATTCGTTTAATTAAAGCGACTCAGCGGTTTGGGAATCTTTTCTGGCATGTGTAAAGCTCGTCCAATGTACCCCTGGCCGGAATTATGTCACCCGATACAAGCACTTTAGACCTTGAATTATTGTGCTTGGACATATAAGCGTCCATTTTTTTTTCAATGATCTCATGGAGCGATTAGAAGTCGATGCAGGCCTCCGAGCACCCTACATTTACCGGAATAAGATATTTAGCAGCACATAGTTTCGTGGTGATTGATGTCCTTCAAGGCTAAATATCTTATCTTGTTCTTGATACCTACACCTCCTCGAGATCGTTTATCTTTATGTAGAGGTGTATATGCTGTGTGGACAACTTCGGAGCTATGTACTTCTGCTTGCAAAAATGTCTGTTAAAATTGGAATGTGAAGATGGTGTACCAGAATTAGCTTCTCATGAAGACGTAGTTATTTACTATGCTTCTTGCATTGAAATTCAATATTCTTAGCGTTTTGCTTTTCGTTCGGATTTATTGCGGCTGTTGAAGCTTGCTGCTTCTATTGATATGGGCTGTGTTTCCCTTGGATATTCGGCCGTTCGTGTTATTTCAAGCCTGGTATATTCTGCTGCAACGCAAACGAAAACGTTCCAATTTATCTTTAACTTTTCAAAGGAAAGCGACACCTTTACCCCGTTCACCCTTTCAGGCTCTGATGAGCTGCCATACCTTGTTCTTTTTTTTTGAAGATATCACTGCCTTTTATTTTGGAACAACCTGACATAACTTCTGTTTCGTCTGCGGAATCGAAAAACTGGACTAGACTAGACGTAGTGTATTTCACTTAATATTCTCGATCCTGTGAAGTCCTTACACTGACTTCATTTTCATGCCCAGCCTTTCTATAAACATTGCTCATTAGCATTTTCCGCAAGTTATTCCGCATCTTGCTCTGTTTTATTTTGGTCACACCGTAACTATCGAAATTGCTGCCTTAACTTCGTTTTTATAAGTAATTTATTTTTGGTATTACACTCAGAATGGGCTCGTTCGTATATCTGCATAGTCTTTCACTTTCGCCTAGCCTTTATTCGCAACTTTCCAGCTTGCCCAAATTGTTTTAAATTGTGTCATTGTCAGCTTTATAATATCAACTTCTTTTATGAAGTGCTTTAAGTTGGATACAAGTTATCTCAAAGTGTGGATGGGTTTCGCTTGCTCTTTTAGAATCTTCACGAGAAGCTCACTGCCAGGATTACTTTCAAAAATTGAGTCGAGGTAGGCCGTGGGTTTATCTGAAAGTCACTGAATGTCAGCACTAAAAGCCTAATCACACTGCAACCAACACATAGCATGCTTAAGAGAGATTCCAGATTGATAGCATGACCAAAAATAATACCATTAGCTCAAACTGAGGCTACAGAACGTTTTCCACAAGCCTGTGCAACGAGAATGAAAAATTAGGACATCTGGCTCTGGTCGCGTAACCAAGTCCACTAAAGTATCCTGTGGACAGGATGCTGGTTATATGCTTGTGTAGGAACTTTTCTATTGACGTCACACCAGTAGCTCGGCGATAGCTGTTCTCAAGGTTTGCTGCGACGTAATGCAAGTGAGTCGAATCTCCTTGGAATAACAGCTGCTATGCCGCCACCACCAAAAACACCTTCCTGTGGAGCATGTGCGTCCGTGCACATGTCGAGGCCGGTCTGCCACAGAACAACCTGTATGACAAGAATGAAGAATTAAGATATCTGTCAGGACCACTTGTGTCTGCCTTGTGATTATTGGCTACTTGTGCGAATTCTGGACAAAAAATGTTTCGTTCTATAGACAAACACCAATCTGTGACGTAAGGACGGTGGGGTGACACCGCTGTCGCCGGCTGGAATGACTGAGGTAAAACTTGGAGGTAGAAAATAGGCCTAACGGCCTTAGAAATTCATGGACGCAAAGTCTTCGAACCAGCTTTCTGATCTCACAGCGAGCCTACGATGTCGTCGTTTCATGAGGCACAACCAAGTTCGTACTAAAACGAATTCTGATAGTATGAAGCACCATTTCCAAGGCGACATATTTTTAAAACACCGCGAAAAGCGCGCCTGTGAGTCGCTCGTCGCTGGAGGTATGACAAGCTTGCCCGATCCCATAAAAAACATAAGCAAAACGTTTCAATGTAGGCGACACTCAAAGGCGCCCTTGTGCTGTACGATGTCAGTGCACGTTAAAGACCGCCAGGCGGTCAAAATTATTCCGGAGACCTCCACTGCGGCACCTCTTTCTTCGTCTCTTCTTTCACTCTCTTTCCTTTATCCCTTCCCTTACTCCAAAATTCATGTGTCCGCCCACATGTGGGAAAGATACTGCGGCATTTCATTTCCCCAAAAAAGAAGTTTTCATTTTCATTTTTTCTTTTAACAACAGCCATAGCAAAAATCCCAGAAAACTTTAGCTAGTTTGACATGTTTTTCAAAAAATATTTGGGCTTTTAAAAGGCTAAAGCAAAGCGGCTGGAACGTAGTTAGAACGCGCTGATTCCTCGCTTGTGGATTTGGTCTTCGTAGAAATAGGCTCATCAGGGAGCTCTTGAAGAGGTTACGCTTTGTTAGGCAAGTAAGATTTTGGCCTTTGATAACTATTTCAATAGAACGACTACCCGCAGCACCCTCCTGTCATTGTAAAAATTAATTGAATAGGAAAAGAGTGGTGCTTATCAAATAACCGAACCGGCCTGTTGACAGCTGAATCAGATGTCCTTAGATATTCTTCGCACGTCTTCGGACAGAGATAAGAGCCTGTCACACCGTGGAGAAACTCGGCCAGCTGCTGCAAGATTGGAGAAACATAGACTACACGTTCAGTGTTAATGCTCTGAGCTCAATGCCTCGACGGTGTTTTGCTGTGATCGAGACAGATGGCTTGCGTGAAATGTCTGGTGGCGTTAGTTTGTTGTTAAACTTAATTGTTATTTTACGTTGTTTTGTGCAAGAAAACCCCTGTGATCACTGATGCATTAACTTACTGGAGAAAGCGGTTTTGCAATGTCTCTGCTGAGGGTCAAAATGTCAGCTTTGTATGATGATAAGTATTCATTCCTGTTGTACAAAAAGTGCAATTTTGGCTTTTCATAAACTTAATGAGGAACATTCAGCGCCGCAGATGGTTACAGCAAAAAATAATCAACCAATAATTGTGTTTACTACGTGTATCGAACCAATCGTTCCCCAAACGTTTTTCTATGGACTAAGTGTTAGCTTCTAGTCCTGTGCACCGCCATTACCGTTTATCTGGTACAGAAAAAACTGAGCAATATAAGCCCATACTTTAAATTTTTAGCGTTTTTGAGTCCCTCCCCCCCCCCCCCCCTCTAACCCCTTGGGCATGTAGCGCATGAAAGCGTCTATCTAAGGCTTCTACCAATATTACGAAGGCTCTTTGGCGGGCATCTGTGTTCTAAATTTTTTCTTCATATTCTGCTATGCTTTCGATGGTCCTTTAAAAATTCTCCATACTGGCTATTTTTAAAATCTCAATAGCTCCAATACAAGAGTTGGCATTTCACTTAAGATTCCGAAAACAGGTTCACTCTTTCGCTGCCACGCACGACAAGCAGCTTTTCCTGAACAGCGAAAGACACATCTGTAGAGTACTGAAGATTCGGGGCAAGTCACGCAGCTACACAGCGCCGAAATAGCTCCCAAGTTCATCACGGCATGTCTCATTTCTGGAATGTTTATTCAGCGCATCCTTAGCCTTAAAAGATGGAGAACGCTTAAGCTCCGCCTTCAGGAGTAGAACGCGACAGCGTGTTCCAGCGCTGCCAGATATCATGTACGCATGAATACACAAAGACACCTCACGAAGTGAAAGACCAAAACGTGTTCATTAGGTCCACTTCTATTTAATTCGAACCAACGAGGCTCCGTAGGCTAATTTTTGGTAGCATTAGCTGGCGCTCTGTATTTTTAGAGTATCTTGTGGTTCCAGTTCATCACTTCCGGGTAATGAGTCAAATGGGAGTCACAAACTCTCTCTGTGAAGCGTGGATGAGACGGGAGCTCTCAACTTTTTCTCAGGCGGTGTCCTCTTGGTTGCAAAGCTCGTCTATGCATTGCAAGTGATGCACAGTGCGAGGAAGAAGGTACAGAGGCTGCACACTAATCGCGACCTTTTTTTTTGCCCCTCTTGCGTCGATACAATTTGTTTCTATATCTCGAGTCTGAAGGATTTGGCCTTGTTATCTGTTTCTTTTCACCAACTTGTTTCCCGGTTTTTATTCTTCAAAGCTGCACGGCACCTATTTTTGCTAGCGGTGCATAGAAGGCGGGTGAGTTCTCGCCTGCCTTATCTGTTTGCTTCCACTGGTCATGACAGAGAGAGGGCTTTGTTGCTGGTATCATTGATTTCCTCACTGTTCGTTTCTTGTTGCAACATTTATTTGATCGGTCAAGGAGACAGATGACAAAAGTACTAATAGAATCTCTATTGCCTGTACCCGTGTACCGGCAGCCTTACCTTGGTTTAATCTATTCCATTGTATGGAACCGAGTTCAGCGAATGTATTTTCAATCAACAGCAACATCTTTTTTTTAGAGTCCACAATTTGACTCTACCCATCAAGGTCTGGCTTCGCGCCAAGTACGCGTTTTTGCCGTTCTCAGTGAACTGTCGCTTTGCGGCCAACCAGAGACAATATATCATGGCTTTGTGTGGTGCCGTGATTTAGTGTTTTTTCAGGCACATACTACAGAGAACAATCAGAAAGGACACTGAGATGTTGCCTTATAGTATAACATTCTTGACTTTCCTGAAGACTCCGGGATTTCGTGCAATCTGTTATTGTAATTGGAATTTTTATCCTGTGGAAGGGCCGCATGATGAAGCGACGCGAAGAGCCATGTCGTTTATCTAAGTGAGTTCAGGGAACAGTGCGCCTTGGTGAGGGTGGTTTATGCTGCGCAAGACCAGCTGTCTGCATTTAGGCCGATTCCTGACGCATGTGTATGTCTTCCGCAATTTTTATGCGCTGGTGGAGTGCAGCGTACGAAGACATGAGAATATGTGTCAGCACCGAAGAATAGTATGCTTGTACTTAAAGCATTTGGGAACTTATCTGGTTTTTTTTCCATGCAATAAAAAAAGAAAAGAGCCTTCTTAGCGCACTCGTCGCGTGCTCGCTTCGCAGTCTGAAATACATTGCTTCGAATCCCCGTATCTACACAAGGTTTTATTTTTATTTAGAGGTTTTCGGCTTAAAACGCCGAAAACGCCGCCACCTACAAAGCCCTCATCGGCCTTTCTGCGCACGAGCTCCTTAACGCTGTTCTTTGAAACTAGCAAAATATTGCCACACTTCTGAAACTCTGCCGATGAGACCATGTGGTCGAACCTTGCGTCTTAGCGCGTGGCCGAGGGTCTTCTTTGTCTCGAATAGAACGGCTGTTCCGGGCTCCTCTTCCCAGTAAATGGCTTTGCTGTCTGGCTTTCTCCTATATTTGTCGGTGACATTTGGTGGAACCATGATGGATACCATTCCATGTACGCTGACCAAGACGATATTCTTGACGTTGCTTACGGCGCACGGACGCCGCACCCGTCCACAAAGCCAGCCGCCACCAGTGAGGCCTGCAACACGCTGGTGCGGGCCAGCCAGACAGGTCAGTACTCCGGCAATACCCCGGCGTTCGTTCTACTCGCACTTCGGTCGTTGCCATCTTTCCGCGGCGACAAGTTCGAGAATGTAGATGTTTGGTTGGCCAGTTTTTACCTTGTAGCTGCATTCAACAATTGCGACGACGAGCGTGAGCTGATGCACGTATATTTCGCACTGGAGTTCTCGGGGAAGACACGGCTTGAGAGCTATCAGGCATCATTCTCCAACTGGGCAGCTTTCTGCCTTAAGTTGCTCGGCACCTTCAGCTCGAGCAAGCGAACGGAAAACGCTGAAATTTTTCTTCGCTCCTGTTGACAGCAATTCAGCGAGAGCGGGGTCATGTTTATAGAGGACATAACACGACTCTTCAATCAGACCGACCCTGCCATGCCGCGAGGCAACAAGGTAACGGGGCCTAATTCGAGAGGTTAAGGAGCAGCTGTTTGCTGGCCTCATTCGTGGCTCTCCAAAAGCCGCCGCCGCCTACAGGAAGGAAGCCACGCGCATGGAAACTTCATTGCAGAAACGGAGTGCACAGTACAGCGGTAAAGCACATGTAGTGACCACTCACTACTGCGCGTCGGCGCCAGCCTCCCGAGAGGAGGTGCTGCAAGAGCTTGAGCAGAGAGTTTTCCGTGAAGCACTGCAAAATATCCGCTAGGGTGCTCCATCGGCAAGCTTAGCTTCTGCAGGGGACGTCGTCCGTGACGAAATCCGGCGAGCGGTCTGTCTACCATCATCCCCACTACCTGAGCCGTGTGTCAGATCATATCGCGATGCCCTACGCAGACCTGCCCCCGCGCCGCAAGCGTTCCGTCCCGCTGCTGGATCATCTTACCGTTACCTGCTGTCTGTCGAGCCGCAGCAGGACCTGCTCTTTGCTATCAGCAAAGTGTACGTATGGCGCACGTCTAACAATCGACAGCTGTGCTACCACTGCAGGGAGCCGGACCATATTCTGCGGAATTTCTCGTACCAGAGGATGGCTTTGAGAGGATTCCCACCTGATGCGCCTCGACCGCGTTATGGTATCTGGCCGCTCACGTGCTGCCCCCGACCTCGCAACAGCGCCAGTCGCGATCGCCATGCCCGATGCGCTTTACTTCGCCAAGTCAGCCCTCATTCTCTGGTTAGTTCAGAGCCACGTCACCTCACCGGGAAAACTAAACAAGGCGTCCTGCGGGGGTAGGGCCGCTGCTACGGCACACAGTCAACAGCCTCCACCTACGGCGCGAGCGTCGACGAACTGATCCGACGACCTCACAGACGTGCAGCGAACGACTGCTTTCCCCTGCAATTTTAGTAACCGCCAACAGTTGTGACGCGACCGCACTCGTGGATACTGGCGCTGCTTTCTTTTTTTTGTGATGACCACTCAGCTAGTCACGACTCTCCATAAGGTACTGATGCCTTGGTCTGGACCCACCATCCGCACTGCCGATGTACATGTAGTGACGCCAGTCCGCGTCTGTAGTGGCCGCATATAGATCCGTGGTCCCACTTTCTATTGCACCTTTGCCATTTTAAACGACTGATTTAAGGATCTGATTCCCGAAATGAGTTTTCTTCGAGTATAGTGCGGTCATCGACCTCCGGGAGCTTATGGTATCGATTTCCGTCCAGCGAGTAGTGCATACCGAGACCGAGCCCCGCAGAGTAGCGTTGCGCGTATTCGAGCACCACATAAAGACTGCTCCACGGTCGAGCAATTAGTCACAGTCGAGTGTAATCACAGCACCGGCACTCGCGGCATCACTGAACAGAACATATCGCTGCTACTCGCTAAGCGAGCTTGTGTAGGTCGTCGCGCCGACATATTAGTGACAACTTTACCTGTGAACCACAACATTTGACGAAGAGAGCGGCGGTCGCCTGTTTTGAAGAATTTGGAGAGTACCATCCTTGTCCACCAGTTCGGACCTCGACGAGGCAACGGCTACAGTTATTACGACTGACGTAATCCTCCAGCTCTTGCTTAGTCGGAAACACTGCGTGTAAAACCTTATATATTTATGCCGCAACTGTTCTGCGTCCACTTCAAAGATTCGACGTACGGTACTCGCCAAGCACCGAATTATAGCTGCTGGCGACCAAAACCTACTATGTCAGCGTCCTTATCAGGTGTCTTCTAAAGAACGTGATGTCATCTGCCTCTTTTATACTAATGCTCCAGAACGACGGCATTCACGGTCGAAGAGCCCCTGGGCGCCACCTGTTGTCCTCGTCACGGAGAAACATCGTACCTTAAAGTTCTGCGAGGAACACAGACGCCTCAATAACGTCACGAAAGGATGTGTAACCCTTGGCGCGCATTGATGACTCCTTAGACCACCTACGCCATGCCAACTGCTTTTCGTCCATTAACCTCAGCAGTGGGTCTCGGCAAATAGAGGTCGACGAGTGCGACCGATAGAAGACCGCCTTTATTACTCCTGACGGTATATACGAGTTTAAGGTGCTCCCCTTTGGCCTGTGCTGGGCCTCTGCCACGTTCAAATGAGTGATTGACATCGTCGTGCTGTCCGGCCTGAGGTTGCAGTCGTGCCTCGTATATCTCGACGATGTCGCGATTTTCTCCGACACCTTCGATGACCACCTGAAACGTTTGTGCGCCGTTTTCGAGGCGATCCCTTTGGCCGATCTATCCCTCAAGGCCGAAAATTCTCACTTAGCGGTTAATGACCAGAAGTTTCTTGGCCACATTGTCAGTGCTCGAGGCGTTATTTCAGACACCAAAAAGACGGCCGCCGTAGCTGCATTACCCCATCCAGCAGAAAAACGGAGCCTGCGTCGTTTTTTAAGCATCTGCGTATGCTATCGACTTTTTCTTAATTATTTCTCCAAGCTAGTTGAGCCCGTGGCCCACGTTACGAAGGTGGCCGAACCTTTATTATGCGGCCAGAACCAGGAAAGAGCCTCCAATGTACGCCTATATTTGGCCACTTCGACGAGGACGGCGACATGGAACTGCACACTGATGCCAGTAGCGTTGGCCTCGGTGTGGTCCTTGTTCAGTGGCACGATAGTATAGAACGCTGTGATTGCTTACGCCAGTTGCACTTTGTCCCGCTGTGAATGCAGGAATCCTATCGCGAAAAAGGAGTGCCTCGCTGTGCTGTGGGCAGTCACCAAATTTTGTCATACTTGTATGGCAGCCCGTTTGGAATCGTGAGAACTGATCACTTGCTGTGTTGGCTGCCGAACCTGAAAGATACATCTGTTCGGCTTGCTCAATGGAGCCTTCGGTTACAAGAATTTGATGTAACCATCGCACATAAGTCCGGCCAGAAACACAGCGGGGCTGACTGTCAGCACTTTTATTTGTCCTTCTTTTTATGAGCCCTTTCTAACATATGTTTAACCCGGGCTCCTATTCCTGTCACACGGAGGGGTCTCACGACGATTCTGCTTTCCTGGGTGCTATCACCTAGAAAGAACCGGTGCATCTCCGCCTCGACTCTTCATTCGCGGACTTCCATCGTTTATTTTGCGAGTTGGTGTCCTCTACAGGAAGAGCTGCTGCCCAACGGAAACTATTTGCTAGCGCTACCTACACCGCTTCATGACATAGTTGTGCGTGTACGCCATGACGGCCTTTCCTCAGGCCACCTCGGGTTTTCCCGCACGTTGGCGCGGAGGCGCAAAATGTACTACCGGCCCAGGCTTGCTACGGTTGTCCAATGCTACACGAACTTGTCCTGAGTGCATCTGCAGAAGAGGACACTGACTAAACTAGTAGGGCTCCTGCAGCCTATTGATCTCCCGCAACTCCCATTTCCACAGGTCGGCGTGGACACACTCGCCCCATTTCCGAAATCCTCCATCGTAACCGTTATATTGGGTTTGCCACTGACTATCTCAGGCACTACTGTGAAACCAAGGCTCTTCCCTAAGGTACCGCAGCCGAAGTTCAACATTTTTCCATTCACAACATTGTGCCTCCTCACTCTGCCAAACAGTCGCATTAAGGAGAAGAGCGTTTACGGCTTCACTTACGAGAATGGTACTTAGACCAAGTGACACCAGCCACCGAAAGACAAAACGTACCATCCAGAAAAATGAACTGTATGAGTGGCCTAGCATGACCGTTGCCGATATGATGTCGATGTATATCAACGATGACCATAGGAAATGGGACCGGATACTCCCTTACAGCACGTTCGCTTGGAAAACTGCGCTTCACGAAACGACGCGCTTCACTCCTTTTCATTTAGTTCATGGACCCGAAGCGTTGACCATGCTGAATGCTTCCCGTTTCGGATCCTGCTCCGTCTTCGTTCATTCGCTATGACCAATTTGTTCGTAACACAGGAGCCGTTCGCCAACTTGCCCGACAAGAGATCTGCCGCGAGCATGAACGTGACGCCCAGTGCTACAATTTCCGCCACAGTGAGGTGATTTACACCCCCGGCGACAAGTCTGGATGTCGAGCCCCAAAACTTTGCGAGGGCGCTCTGAAATGCTCTTTCTCCGTTAGTTTCGCCCATACGAGCTGCTACACCACCTATGCGAGGCAATCTACGAGATGCTTCCTCAAGGAGCTGTCCGCTGCTCTTGAGAGCTGACGTCCGAAGTAGTCCATTTGCCGAGAATTAAGCCTTATTACCTTCGTTAGCCCCCTTACAGGGTCCACCTCCAGGGCCGAAGAAACGTCGCGTCATTAACATGACATCACGCGCATCGTTTTCCTCACACGTGCCGCATCTAGCCGATACCTCTTAAAAGGGAGGCCACATTGCTGACACTCTGCCCGCACCACCGTGTGGCCGAAAATGATATATTAGCGCCTGACCGAGACTCTTCTTCGTCTTGTAGGAGCGCGGGTACTCGGCGATCCGCGCCCCAGTAAATGGCGGTGGTATCATGCCTCTTGCTACGTTTGTCGATGCCACTGTTTCCATCTCGTGAGTGTGGACCGCCTAACTTTAATTTAAGTAGTCATTAACCTTGTGTAGAAAACCATATACTTTTCGCAAAAATGATGGAAAATGCTTCATTGCACGCGCAGATGAGGTGCAGACAAATGGTTCGCAAGAAATTCCACACATGTTTGCGAACATGTCAGTAAAAAAGAGACAAATTTTTCTACTGCCACTATTAGGGGAAAGAAAATCGGGATGTATTTGTTCAAATGACACATGAGTTTCCACATTCAGTTAGTTTCCACTAATCACTCCATGAACTTGATCGCTCTAGTTCTCTTCTTATTGAGCTCGTGCGCACAGCTTTCCCAGTCGTGGTACACCGAAGGCATACGCGCCTTTTTTCAACTTTCACAGGGTGGTGGTTATTATCAATGAGCCCAACTTCATCCACGGCAACAATTTGTGGATATCTTTTTACTGCCTTAGTGACTTTAGAATGCTTTTATGCGGTTGGTGTGTGTCCATTAATGTGCTGGCATCCAAAAATTAGCCGTATAAACCAAGTTTTAGACTACCGCTAAAAATTCCGTCGTAGGCTGATGTAAGTGAGCCACTATTTGCAGCGTGGTAAAAAAAGGTTTCCTTTTAATACTTATTACCTCCAATCAAAAAAGCAAGCGCACGTTGTGGTCTAGAGTTCTCCCTCTCAATGAATATTGAAGGATTGACATACTGGGCATCTTGATTTGTTCTTTTCCAGAGTGGAAAATGGTAAAAACTTGTATCGCGGCCGAAAAAAATAACGCAGTTTCAAAGTCTCGACTCGCTACATCTTGCAGGGGATGTGCCTGAAACGATTCTAATGCAGTAGCGTTAAGGATTTCGTTTTCGGAAAATCTGATCTCAGCGTCATGGACCGTCGGCGTTGGCCATTGTTGGCACTGTCACATAAGATGCAAGATCTCAAAATAAAAAAGTCTTGGTGAGATGCGGGCAAACGAACCACGTTGTTTCAAATTGCGACGCAAGTGTGCGCAGAACACGCTATAAGGCTCTTTATTCTTTATTGATGTCAATCACACCTGCTAAGCTACCAAATTCTTTGCGTACACGCATGCTATTCCGCAAAGCAGACACACATTCTGATTTCTTCGTACACTGCACTCTACCAGCTCAGCTAAACTGCGGGAGACGTACACATGCATCAAGAATCGGCAACCATTCAGGCGGTCGGTCCTGCGCAGCACAAACCCCCCGAACCTAAGAACACTGTCCAATGAACAAAATTAGATAAACGAGGTGGTTCTGCGCGTCATATCAGCATGCTGCCCTTCCACAGGTTAAAAAGTCTAATCATCATTATTTGATCGCACGGAATCGCGGAGTCTTTCAGGACGGGCAAAAACATTATACTGTAAGGCGCGATCTCAATTTCATTTTTGAATCTTCGCAGTAGCATGTCCCAGAAAAACACTGCATCACGGCACCGCACAAAGCAACGGTCGATAATCTCTGGTGGTCCGCACAGGCGACAGTTCACCGACCATGACACAGAAGTCCCCTTGGCACGAAGCCAAGCCTTGGCGGGTAGACTTAAAAGTGTGGAGTTTAGAAAAGAAGGGCTCTGCCGCAGATTGAATACACATTCGCTGAAATGGCTTCAGTACACTCGAATCCGTAAAACCAAGGTAGGGCTGCCGATACACGGACAGAGGGAATAAATATTCTACTAATAATATTATTCAAGATTGCTTCCGTAAGATTTAATAAATATTGCAACGAGAAGCGAAGTCAGGAAAGACAGGTGCCAGCAGCTAAGGCTGCATTCTTTGGACTGAATAAAAGTGGGCCTAGTGAATGCGTTCTGGTTCTTGACTTCGTGAAGTGTCGTTGCGTACTGATCCGTAGATCAGTAATTAGGAGTATGCAAAATTTTAAACGCGACCCTCTAAGTGCCGCGTTTTACTCTATAAGGTTGTCAATTGACTGCCTTGAGCTGTAGAATTCATTGCTATTTTTGTTGTAGAGATGAAAGTAAATACGAATCGTTTAAGCACAGGTATGACAGGTGGTGCTATGACCTTGTTCTATGTGAGGTTGGGTTTATGAAGTTCTACGTTCATAGCGACTCTGAATGTGACGCCCGCTATAGTGGAGGGCTTCGGTAATTGCGGCGACCTGAAATTCTTTAGCGTGCACTGACATAGCCCAGGGGTTGTAGATTTTAATTTGGAGGACCGGCAGACGTAACCTTTCAAGACGTGACTTCTTCCGTCGCGGAGCCCGACGTTAACACGACGATTTCACCCCAGCGGGTGGCAGCGTGAGTGCAGCCCAGGCGACCTCTTCGGGCTTCAGACCGGCAGGTAGTGGTGATCGGGATTTGGTTGTGTCATGTTTGTTGCGGGTGTCAAACATTGCGATGTCATGGAACCCGTACCTCCCAATGCGCTGTGATATACACGTCTGTGTGCTGTTGCGGGCGACGAGTGCAACGCCAACCGAGACGCAGACCTCAGTCACTGTCTTTCTCTCTCTTTTCTATTTGATTATGAACTTCCTCTCTTCCCTCACGCCCCTTTGTAGGGCATCCTCGATCAGGGCATCGCTGCCTTTAGCTATGCACGACATGATGTCGCCTGCATACATTCTGTGATTAAGGTCTCGTCTAGCTGCAAGCTTCGCGGGGAGCTCGATATGCATAGCTACCTCGATTAGAAACGGTGATCCATATAGTTGAAGGATCCATCGAGCCCCAGGGTCTGAAATTCTCGCCACAAATGTGAGAGATCCTCCTCTGTCGCGTCAAGCGCAGTAAAGACCCCTCGGAGATATACCTCGATGCGGGTGTACTCCTCGTCCCAAAAGTTGACATCAAAGGCATAGCTGTGTCCATACAAGCGAACAGGTCCTATCAGGGGACGATAGACTAGAGGGCGCCGCTGCCCAAACCATGAGACTCATGAGCAGAATAGCCAGTAGGCGCTCTGGCAGGAGAGAAGAAATCCTTATGAGGCTAGTCAGGGCTTTTCTCATTAGTAAGGCAGCTTACATTGCACCCCATTTAAACTTCGCCTGTCACTGCAGCAAGATAGAGGCCATCATACGCGAATTCACCATGCAGGCGCTAGGACCCCGTGTTTGGTCCAGTACAGAAAAGTTTTTAAATCTGGGAGTGCCCAAAACCCTAGGGCAAAAATATTAGCTAATGTTCCACTACAGGTGCACGCTGTGGAGGTATCGCGCAAGTAGACGCGGTTTGGCGTCTGTAACGTTGAGTGCGTTCAGCACATTGAATAGACAGCGCGCCTCCAGGCCTCTCTGGCAGGTGGCAGTTAAATTAATGGCGCATCGCGAGAGGTTGCACCCGCCGCGGTGGCTCAGTGGTTAACGCGCTCGTCCACTGAGCCGGAGTACACGGGCCCAGAGTAACATATTTTACTCTGTGACCCGGGTTCGAACCCAACCGTTTCGGTCGCGTTTCGATGGAGGCGAAACCGAAAGGTGCCCATGTTCTGTGTGATGTCTGTGCACGTTAAAGATCCCCAAGTGGTCCTAATTACTATGTAGGGCTCCAATATGGCACCTCTTCTTTCTTTACGTTGGATCTGCAGCGGCAATCATACTAATTTCGCTAATCTCTTACGCGCATTTTACACACCATCTGCGCCTTTGCAGAAGGGTACTCACGGGACACGCCAAGGGTCTCGACAGAACCGAGGAATGCCACCTTATACGGCCCCAAACGGGTCCGTTCTTAAATCCCGTCATACTAAAACACGTGGACGCTACATTCACGGGCAGGTGCAAATTCTGCGGGCAGTATGCAGACCTATGCCACATGGTGTGGGCCTGCCAGTAGAATACGCATATAGCCTTTGTAAATAAGGCAAGCAGGGAGGGCTGGGAGGCTGCCCTGTCCAACTCGGACCTGGAGATCCAGCGGGCCCAGGCCCAGAGAGCACGGCCAGCAGCGGTGGCCAATGGCGTCCCAGAGTAGTGACTGCCATCTAGCGAAACAACCATCTCCACCTCACATTTCCAATTTAGAACAGTGCAACAATAATTGTTTTCTCCTCCACCTCTTTCACTTCCTCTATTATACCATCTTTTAATGAATGGTTCGGGTGTCCACTGAGACCTCTAAGTGTTCATGTGTCATTTCGTTTCCTCAAAAACGAATTTTCCTTTTGATTTTGTGACGTTCGTTACACAATGAAGGCTGCGGCCTATGCTAGAGTGCCGCGTGTCTGACACAACCTAATGAATGCAGCCCACATCTTTCTGTCACCACTGCCACGTACTGCTGCTGCTGTTTCTGATAGGAAGAAAGAAAAGGAAAGTGCACGGGCCTGCCTACTGGCTTATAGTACGATTCAGGCGTCCACTGAGCCAAGGAGCCAGGAGACCCAGAGGACGTAGTCACCCCGGAACGCTCACCCGAGTAAAGACCCGGTCCTGCGAAAAAGGGTGAGTTGTCCTCCCAAGCAGCCTCCAGTTCTTCCCCTTATCCAACACCTGATCCCCCTTTACACCTTAAGAGGCGCTAAAGCAGTACATACAAAGCGCCCGCTATTCTAGTGAGGTTTAGAAGGCGAACACTTAAACATGAGTGGATTGCAAAGAGAGTCTTGCTCAGAGAGGACAGCAATCTGTACATGCGTGATACCCTAACGAGCCGTACAAAAGCTTCTGCTCTCAACAACCAAAGAATCTGCCAAAATCAATAGCTATCGCTATGTTTGGTGCTCTAATGGTAAAGTGCTCGTCCGCAGGAAGGAAGGCGACTCCGTACAGATAGTCGCTGACGCAGGTGACTTAGCTAGGTTTGTCATCAGAGATGGGCAAATGCCCTCATTTTTAATTTTCCTCCCTTACCCTCACTTTTTATTACATAGCCCTCCCTCACCCTCGCCCTCACTTTGAAAAGTCATCGGGTCCTTCCTCACCCTCACTTCGAAAATTTTTCTGACCCTCCCTCACCCTCACTAAGATCGTTTTAAAACTCGAATTATTTTTGTAGTCGGCAACTTCTGGCGTTACTACTCAGTAATAACCATATAATAAAAGCTTCAAGGCACTATTGTACGCAAGGCTAGATGCCTATATTGTGGTGTTTGTGCGTGTATGTGTGTTGTTTGAGCTAATACGTGAGACGAAACCGAGACAGTCACGAGTTGAGCCCTAAAATATCAATCTTCTTTTATTTCCAGCACGCACTCCATGCATACATGTACCCTGCACTTATAACATTTCATTGTTATCTATACGAACTGCTTAAATGTGTCAGCGCGTTGTAGCATCGGTGTAAAAAACTGACATATGCCAAGAATACTCATAAAACAATGCAGTACCATTTAGCATGATCATTACAATAAGTGCAGAGCATAGAACACACACAGAACAAAGAAAGTTAGCAGGTCGCCTAATTACCACTACCCGATGATATTGCGATTGCATTGGATTGGAACACAAAACATTTCTTCGTCAGAAGGCAAAATGCAGATCATTCGTGCTAGGTGGGTATCAGTCCACATTTAACAGCGACCTCAGCAGTCCATTCAATGGCCCGGGTTTTTACGCCCAGGTTTGAACTAACCGGCACGGCCTCCCATTGCTCGAGTGCAGGAACTCGTAATAGAGATTCCGATGGCGGTTCCTCCTTACAGTTCCACAATATGTGATCGTAAGTGGCTATTTCGCCACGTGTAGATTCAGGGTCACAATCGCCAGGATAAATTTTTGATATAAGCAAGGAGTCATTAAGCATCGGGCCTGGAGTCACCTCCAGGTCGTCCCCTGCTCCTTATCTAAGGTTTGGTCTGGAGGAGGGAAGGTCCTTATTTCTAGTTTAAAATGATTAGTAATGTTGTGATATAATGCTAGGCCGTCCCTCTAGAAACTTTCAGTAACTACCGCGACCCCTGCTCGCTTGACGAATGCTCGAGCATTGATGTGCGCCGTTTCGTTAGCAGGATTCCTCGAGTGATCAGGGGCCCATATCAACTCATTAGTTCTGACTTTTTTTTACTCAATATGTTTTTTGCTGCCTGAGAAAATCTTCCCCTTGCATAAATCCATGTGCCGAATTTAGGGTCTCTAAGTAGAGTGTCAGCGTTGGTGTTAATGAGGGCAAGGCGATAGCCGTCCCTTCTGCCATTTCTGAGGATATCGTTTTAGCAGGGTATTTAGTAGCGCCGCATGCTCGTCTGATGAGGCTTCCACGAGCATGGATGGAAGATTATGATTGACTGGTTTTTGATTGGTTTTTGGGGAAAGTAAATGGCGTAGTATCTGTCTCACAGATCAGTGGACACCTAAAACCGAGCCGTAAGAGAAGAAAAAAGGAAGAACTAAAGACAACGTTTTCAATCTACAGCCTGAGATACTGGCAGTTTAACTCACGTGAACGCAGGTGCATGACGAAGACGACGACAATGCATGCACAGCTCGAAACACTTACTGGCAGTTCGTACAGGCATAATGTTGTAGCACCCTCTCTTAGGGGGCGGCGACAACCCGGCTAGCGCGTGCCACCCTGCGAAGAGAATAAAGACGGCACCTGGTCATGGCTCGTGCAGCCACGGCTGGCAGTTCTGTTCTGGTGTCGGCTCGTAGCAGTGGTCTCGTTTCCTTCGCTCCTGAGGCGTTAAGCCTACCCAAGCAGCACATGACATCGGCCCAATACTGCAAAAGGATGGTCCCATCCTGGTCCTTTGTAGGGCTGGCCTTTGCCAATACGGCTCCAATGTTGGGCAAATTACTTGTCCTGCTTGGGTACTTTTGTGACCAAGGACGAGCAATGACCGATCCCACTACATCCACGCAGCAGGATTCGCATCCGCAGGACGTCTCGTCGCTGCAGGTTCGCCTTCCACCTTTCTGTTCCCAGAACCCGCAAGTTTGATTCAACCAGGTGGAGGCGCAATTTTGCCTAGCCCGCATCACGTCGGAGACGACGCGCTACTACCATGTTGCCTCAAGCCTGCCTCCTGACGTTGCCGGTGAGCTCTCCGACGTTCTCTCCGCGCCCATGGGTGCTACACCATATCAGCACCTAAAAACCAAGGTGCTGGAGAGATTTATGCCGTCGGACCGCACCCGCCTCCAGCAGCTCCTTACCGGGGAAGACCTTGGCGACCGGCGCCCCTCCCAGCTTCTGCGCCGCATGCAACAGCTTCTCGGGGAGCGCGACATCCCCAACCACTCAGCGTTGCTTCGAGAGCTTTTCCTCCAACGCCTTCCCCAGCCCATCCGCCTCGTCCTTGCGGCGGCCGGTGACGTCACCCTCGACCTCCTGGCTGAGCTCGCAGATAACGTTCATGAGGCCACCTCCCGTCCGTCACTGGTATTTTGCCGCCAAGAGACCCAGCGATTTCGCGCCTTGAGGCCCGTCTCGAGGAGCTTGCCGCCTCAGTCGCTGCACTCCGGAGCCGACCTCTGGAGACCCGTCCGTCTCGTCTTGATCATCGCGCTCTTTTGCGCTCACGTCAAGCTCGGAGTCCCAGCCCTACATCTCTCTGCTGGTACCACAGGCGTTTTCGCCACCGGGCCACGAAGTGTACACCGCCCTGTTCGTGGCCGGGAAACGCCCGCGGGCATCACTAACAGCGGCGTGTGGTTCCCCCAGTCATTCGAGCCGCCTGTTCATGGTCACTGACAAATTTTCCGGCACCCGGTTTCTTATCGACACGGGCGCAGAAATCAGCGTGGTTCCACCGACTATGGCGGATCGTTCCAAGCCATAAGGACTGTCGCTCCGTGATGCCAACGCCTCGTCTATACCAACGTATGGGCTACGATCTCTCACCCTCGACTTCGGCCTACGCCGCACTTCTCGATGGGTCTTCGTCATCGCAGACGTGGTTCGCCCGATCATCGGCTCAGACTTTCTCTCCTACTTCGACTTAGACGTCAGCGTGTGGCATCGTCGCCTTTCCGACGGTCTGACTCATCTCTCTATCTCGGGAGTCTCGTCCGACCTTGCTCCAATGGGCATTCGCACGCTGATATCTTCCTCTCAGTTCGAAAAAGTGTTGGCGGATTTCCCGGAGCTTACTAAGCCATGCAACCTCACTCAGGTGCCTAAACATACTGTGACACACCACATCGTCACCCGGGGTCCACCCGCAGCTGCTCGACCCCGCCGCTTGTTTGGAGACCGTCTAGCTATCGCCAAACGTGAGTTTGACCACATGCTGGAGCTCGGCATTATACGCCCGTCGTCCAGCGCGTGGGCGTCTCCGCTGCATCTAGTACCCAAGCGTGATCCCGGTGACTGGCGTCCCTGCGGCGACTATCGGGCGTTGAATGCCAACACTGTCCACGACAGCTATCCGCTGCCCCACATCCAGGACTTTACATCACGCCTCGCCGGCTGCGCCATTTTTAGCAAAGTTGACCTGGTTAAGGCGTATCACCAAATTCCCATTGAACCCGCCGACATACCTAAGACCGCCATCACGACGCCCTTTAGTTTTTTTGAGTACGTCCGGATGCCTTTTGGACTACGCAATTCGGCTCAAAGCTTCCAGCGGTTCATGGCTGAGGTCACGCGGGGCCTACCGAGTGTATTCGCGTACCTTGACGATGTCCTCATCGCCAGCCCTACACCTCATGATCATGAGCAAGACCTACGTGCTTTGTTCAAGCGTCTACAGCACTATGGCCTGGTTGTGAATGCCTCCAAGTGTGTTTTCGGTTCTTCTGAGCTCGTGTTTTTGGGTCATCACATATCCTCAGTGGATATCCGCCCTCTCGAGTCCCACGTCCAGACCATCGAGAATTTTCCCCTGCCCACAACCCTGTGCCTCCTGCGACAATTCCTGGGGCTGGTAAATTTCTCCCGCCGCTTTATCTCGCACTGTGCAGAGCTATTTTGCCCGCTCACCGACCTTCTCCGGTCAACCGCTGGCCCGTCCTCCGCAATCACTTGGTCATCAGAAGCCCAGGCCGCCTTTACTGCCGCGAAGCAAGCAGTCGCTAACGCAGTGCTTCTAGTTCATCCGCGCAACGACGCCCCTACCAGATTGATGGTGGATGCCTCCAGCGTGGCCATCAGAGCCGTCTTACAGCAGTACATTAACTCCGAGTGGAGACCATTGCCTTTTTACTCTCGGAAGCTACTTCCTGCTGAGACCCGCTACAGCGTCTTCGGTCGAGAGCTCCTAGCCATCTACTCCGCTATCGAGCACTTTCAGCATTTTGTAGAAGGGTGCAAGTTTCACGTGCTAACCGATCATAAACCGCTGGCATATGTGTTCCGGACCAGTTGATCGAAGTACGTGTCACGTGAACTCCGTCAGCTCGCTTATATCTCGGAGTTTACTATCGACATCCGGCATGTGAAAGGTGCAGCCAACACCGCCGCTGACGCCCTCACTCGTATAGTCGCGGTAGACGCTCCATCTTCCACCGTCGACTGGGCCGCATTGTCTTCTGCCCAGCAGAATGATGATGAGCTCGCCGCTTTTCGAGCGAAACCTCGTTCTCTCCGATTACGGCTTGTGCCCCCTCCTTGCTCGCCTCAGCCCTTGTGGTGCGATGTTTCAACGGACTTTTCTCGCCCTTTTGTTCCGGCTTCACTACGCCGCCCTATCTTCCATTCTCTCCATGACATATGCCATCCAGGCATTCGGGCTACTCAGCGCCTTCTCACCCAGCGCTAGGTTTGGCCCGGAATCAACGCTGATGTGCGTGCTTGGACGCGCTGGTGCCTACACTGTCAGTTGACCAAGATCTGTCGACATACCAAGACACCTTCCCAAGCCTTTCTACCCCCTGGCCGTCGTTTCGACCATGTTCATCTCGACATCGTTGGCCCTCTACCCATCTCTCGAGGCTACCGCTATATCTTGACCATAGTCGACAGCTTCACTCGCTGGCCGGAGGCAGTCCCCATTCATGACATCATCGCAGAGACTGTTTCCCGCGCCTTCATTTCTGCGTGGGTATCTCGTTTTGGTTGTCCTGGCACTGTGACAACCGACCGTGGACGCCAGTTTGAGTCCTCCCTGTTTGCTTCCCTTAATAATATTCTCGGCACCATGCATTGCCGTACCACTGCATATCACCCGTGTGCTAACGGCATGGTGGAACGCCTTCACCGCCAAATGAAGGCCGCCCTCGCTGCCCGCCTCAATTGCGCCTCCTGGGTCAACTCCTTGCCCCTTGTGCTGCTTGGTCTAAGGGCCGTCATCCGAGAACACTTACAGTGCTCAGCTGCAGAGCTCGTGTATGGAAGTGCATTGCGTCTTCCAGGCGACTTCTTTACATCCCAGCAGCTTCCAGCCCAGCCCCAAAAATTCCTCCAACGCCTGCTGGACTGCGTTAAAGACCTCCGGCCTACTCCCCCACGTCCGTCCCGCCACCATACCATTTTCGTACACCCCGACCTGGCCACTTCGACCCACGTTTTTGTGCGCCGCGACGCTGTCCGAGCTCCACTCACAGTGGCTTACGACGGACCTTTCCGCGTTCTCCGCCGCACCCCGAAAACCGCCACCATCCTCCAAAACGGCCGCGAAGAGAACGTAAGTCTAGACCGCCTTAAACCGGCTTACATGGAGACCACCCTGGAACGACTCCCAGCGCCGCCTGACCTAGTGCTCGAGTGCCATCGCCGGCCCTCCGTCCGTTTCGACTTCCTGTCTAGGCGGCGGCCCTGTAGCACCCTTTCTTGGACGGCGCCGACAACCCGGCTAGCGCGCGCCACCCTGCGAAGAGGATAAAGACGGCACCTGGTCGTGGCTCGTGCAGCCACGGCTGGCAGTTCTGTTCTGGTGTCGGCTCGTAGCAGTGATCTCGTTTCCTTTGCTCCTGAGGCGTTAAGCCTACTATGTTTAAGATTTCTCCAAGCTGACTGTTAATCTAAGGGTAGGGTATAAACCGACCTATTTTAAACCGGAGTGGCGCTCCGTCTTGCTGATGTGCTCAACCTTACCTCCCGTCTAGCGCTCTGTTGCTTTCTGTTCTTGCGATGTGTTTCGTGCTGTTTCCTAAGGGCTTTGTTATTAATTTAGTTAATGTAAAAAGAATATGTTTTCAATGCAATAAATACTATGCTTAAAAAGAGCTGTGGGATGGCGCAGTGGTATGAGGCAGTGCTCAGCAGAGACGATCTGTTCGTGCTTCTGCGGGCTCGCATCCCACTCCCACTGCTATGAAGTTTTTTTCATTTCATTAGTGTCTTCCCCCAGTGCCATTCCGGCTTTCCGCTGCTGCGATGGTCCTATGGCGTCGCGTAAAAAAATTCAGGCCGCTTGAATATCGAACTGGTTGCTAAAATGCAGCATTTGGGGCCCCATTCTTGAGTGAACGATTCCTTTGGTTGCCTCTTTAGTTCCATCGCAGGGCAGTGGCGCGTAGCTTACTTGCTGTACTACTGCACCAGGAGCGCATTCAGGACTCACAGGGGTCAGTGAATGTAGAGAATGACGAATTCTACCGTAGTACATCTTCAATTAATGGTGCAATGTCACTCAAACTTACATTGTATGATATATGAACCAAAATAGGCTAGTTCGAATCAAGCAAAAACACAAAATTACAAAATAAACCATGCAAAACCAGGGCTAATGAAACTAGCGCACGATAATTTGTGGTTAACGCTAACCTGAAGTGCCCGTTATTTTTTTTTCTTGCACGTCTAGGCATTACCAGAACGATGAGCGTCAATTCCTTACCGTGCCTGCGAAACATTTGATGCATAAAATCAGGCGCACGATTACGTGGTCACACGTTTCAACAGGGACGGAAATAAACGAAGAGATGTTCCTGTTAATTGGACACACAGTGCTACTTTTTTTCTTTTTTAGCACCTCGTACAATGCAAGGTGAAGTGGGCGACGATTCAGACCACGGTGGTTGAGCTGGTGCTTTATTTCCATGGTAATTAAGACTACAGTAGTTGGCTTTGCCAACTAGAAATTGCAGCGCGGCTTTCCTATACCGCAATTGATGCGAAAATAGGAAATATAATTAGATACGACTGCACTGAACTACTCACAGTGTGAAAGAAAAATTTCCACGCCAACGTCACCAACAGGTTTTGATTTGACAGTGCAATTTCGTAGACGCATTTTCTGCCCAGCAGCCAGCTCTGCGCTCTAGCTCTGACACATCACTGAGCTGAAATCGGACTTCGTTCCGGGAAACAAGGCTTGAAACTTCGGAATTCAACAGCCTTACTAGGAGTAGTTTCAACATGTTTTACTCTACACTCTGATCACCTGACAGACTCGATGCTGATAATGAAAATATTGTCTGTGAAACAACGGCTCCCGTCGGACCTGGGGCCACCAGCACGGCCCGAGCAGTGGCTCTTTGTTAGCGCACTATACAGGGTGTTTCACCTAAAACTTTACTCAGTTTTTATAAATAGGCTTCAGAGTTAGAAGAGCGCTTTTTTGGAAAATCATTGTCAGCGCTGTAAATGCTGCGACGGAGTAGGTGTGCGCTCCCCGTCTTTCGTGTTCACCTCGTGTACCTACAGACTGCAGAAATTAAGCCTTCCCCGCGAATCTTCACCTTAATAAATAGCTCTTTAATACGAGAATTCATGAGGGGCTCCACAGACAAAAGCTTTAGCCCGCAGTATGGTTCGGGACGCCACCTTCGCCCTCGGACCGTGGATCTTGCCCTTCCTCACCCTCACCTCACCATTTGTCTTTCCTCTGTCACCCTCGTCCTCACGAATTTTTGTGCTCCAATCCTCTCTCACCCTTACCTCAACGAGTGAAATCATCATGGCGTGATGGTGAGGACGCCCTCATGAGGGCTCGCCCTCGTGAGGTTACCCACCTCTGTTTGTCATTAACTGATAACAACCTGGTCACTGCAATAGCGCGCTACAAGCTCTGTCATGGCTACAAGCGCACGTTATCTTTTGCCCAGTGCTATCAGGACCACGCTGCTCCCACAGTGTTTATCTTCTTCTGTGTAAGATACAGCTGCTGTATACTTTTGTCTTGAGGGATATTGGTAGACTGCCATTCAAAATCTGAGAGAAGCTGCCATATGTGCTCCACCCAATTCTGATCCTTCTAGTTATTTCCCACTCATGACCCGGACTTCATTATGATTAGGTTAATCTGAGTTGTGAATACAGTTGTTTTTTTAAGCTATCTCGTGAAACTATGGTGCATTGTTATGTATGCAGGGAGCCCATCATGCATGATGGAGGTTAATGAGCGGTTACTAGGCATCCAGATATCCCATTGCATTACTCGCCCACCTCGCCAGATTGAGGATGGACTGCAGAGAATAGCATCGGAATGGAAGCACTGGATTCTGTTCTATGCCCTTTCTTGCCTTGAGGGGCCTCATTCCGCAGGATTACTGGACACATCTTGCTAAGCTGTCGGAGGGTGTACATATTCTCAATAGGGAGGAGCTGTCTGCTAAGCAGATAGATCACTCAGGTAACATACTGGGTCTATTGTAACATTTAAATCCTAATAAACATGATTTATTAATTTGTAATATTTTTTTACTTATACCTCGATACTCATAACTTGTCGCAGCCATTTCAGTTCTATGCACCAAAAGATGGACAAAACAAGATGTTTGTGTCTCTTTATTTATAGACTGACAGAAGTATTTGAAACACAAAAACGTCAAGGCGATCTGGTCGACACAGTGCATCAATATTTCATCCTCTGTTACACACAGTAGGACAAAACACAGAGTTTTCTAGGCTTGCTTCTTTCAAAAACTTCTGGGAAGTAACTCATGTGGCCCACACAAATGTGAGCAGTATGACTGGTTGCATTAACATGTTCCACAAGCTCTGCCTGTAGTTCTGTTTGCTCATCAAGGATCAAGATAGGTACCACATAACGTTGTTTGGCCTTCGAATTAACAGTAATCTTCTGTGTTGTGACATGCGTGCACCAGAGTGTGCACACGACCCTACTTGTTGGTTAGAAGCCGGCACTGTATAAATGCAGTGTAAAAAGAATGATAAGCTGACAGCTACTTACAAAAATTATTTTCTTAGCAAGGCTTTTTTAGACACTACAGCGTTATTAAGTGTTGGATTTAAACTTGCTGGTGTTCCAAAGTAGTGTCTTTGTCTCATACAGTGCACGTTTATTGAAAATATGAAAGCTGTGAAAAAAGCTGGTTCTCTGGCTGTGAAAAAGACCAGAAAAACTTGACTGAAACTGGCTTCATGCACTCAAATATGTCGCCAATTTCAGGTGATCATTTCTGTAAAACAAGCTTTATTTGTATGCAGCAATATACATTACACTGGTTCTTCTAAGAGTGCACAGAAGATGGATATGCTTCGAAAAAAGATAAGGCATAAGCCTGCGGAAACCAGACGCACACATCAACAGCCTTTCTTTGTACACATAACTTCTATAAAACATCTTCAAACAACCCCAAACATTTAGCAATGTCTAATTCTAGATCGAAACGTTTAAAAACCATCTCATCAATGGAGGTTTATCCCCAAACGTTTTAAAAGCATACTGACAAAAAAGGTTTACTCACAAACCTTTTAAAAACTTCTCTAAATATACGTTTTCCACGCAACGTTTTACAAATTTATCAGATGAGAAGTTTACACGGGAACGTTTTAGCGAGGTTTTTTAACAGCAATTTGTTCCGAACGTATGTTTGTATCTATGTCAAAAAAAGTGACACAAACGGACGGTAGATGTTGACTAACGCCGCAGTGAACCTAAGTCCAATCATATGAATTTTTTATGCATCTTTTATTTCGGTGATTAGTCACGACTGAGCTATTCATGTACATGACTCAGTGCCAATTAACATAGAATATTTGATAATTGTGCACGGCAATTAGGCCAGCAGGAATGTTCACGCAACGAACGTTGCTAATAGCATCCTTCCTCGTAGTCAATTTGCAATAAGAGTAATAAGAGCAATATAGAGTGCGCGTCGGACGTACCGTACGTAGTAGAGCGCGATACAATTTTTACGACTATGCTTGTTTCAAGCGCCGCGCACACCGCTGACAGAAACTGATGAAACTATGGCAGAGATTGATTTGCATGTGTATTTATGCAGCTGCCCTTTGCAGTTCGAACTATACTGCACATATCTGAGCAAACAAAATCTGCAGCTCTAAAAACAGCATGAGCACTAAACCTAATGAAATTCAAATGGTGGATTTTAGAGGGTTTTATATATATAGCATACTGATATTGAGTCTATAGGCTTCATATAAGCGGCCATTTCCAAAAAGATAAAAATGTCTAAATATGTTCTTAGCGAGTTCTTAGGAAGAAGTTTTCTAGATCTTTTCTGGCGGGGCATTAGCAGGCATATAACGTTTTTTGCCTCATTGTTACAGAACATCTGAAGATAGATTTCTTCTAGACATTACCGTGTACATTTGTAGACGTTTGGTACACGTTGCGTACCCCTTCTTGTGCTTCGTCGGTAGTAATCAGTTACTGCTGCAGACTTGCTTGTGCTTTTTTGTGTTGCAGTGGAGCTCATTTCTATGCTGCATTTAATTTTTTTTTTATTTCAGAGTCCTTCTTGTCCATAATTTTGACATGTTGACAGCCATTGTATGGCATAACGGGTGCAGCATTTAATGTGCATCAGCTGCTGCAGTTCGCCAACAGCGTTCGAGACTTGGGGCCTTTATGGGCCCATTCTGCTTTTTTTAAGGTCGCAACGGTAAACTGGTAAAATTTGTGACAGCTGCACGTGGCCTTCCTTATCAAATCATAGAGCGTGTGGTGATGGCGCAGCGGCTGGAAAACTTGTTGCCATCGGAGGCATCACAGAAGAAGGAAAAGGAATCTGTAATCAGTTTCTTGGTCATCCCCATGTTACAAATGCAGCACAGGAGGATGGGCAGCACTTCTCGGACATAAGAAACATGCAAAATTGACTGAGTTTGAAAAAGCAGCTCTGAATAAGGTTGGATGTGACACCACAGAAGCAAAGTTCTTTGAAATGTTAATTTATGCGAAGCAAGTTTATCACGGCACTTTGTACCAAAAACCACCAAAAAGCGACAGTACTTTTCTGACACATCCGATGGCTACTTTCGAATTGAAAAGGTGGTTCATGCACCATTTGGGGCAGGGCATGGTTGCTTCTTCTTGTGCCGAAAAGTAGTTGTTTTAGACTGCACACACTACCCTGACCATATTAAACCATGTTTTCTATCTGCAAGGCCTGAACTGAAAGTGTTAAGACCATGGCAAATCAAAAGCAGCTGCATATGCATAGAGTTGTATAGGTTGCAGAAAGCATTTGTGTGCTGCCTGCCTGATATGATCGAGAGAGATTCGACCAATAATATAACGCTTTTATATAGGCATTTTGGACATAATCTAACTAAACGGAGATTTAGCTTTGCTACACAACCATTTCAATCATGATCTAGACAGATTCTGCTTGGCAAAGGTCCTGTTCCTGAAGAATCCCAAGGCTTTCAATTGTAATCATGGGCTGCTGCTCTAGTGCCCAGGAAACATCCTAAGTAAACTGAAAAGAAAACTGGCAGGAATATATCATATAGCAGTAGCTATATTTAAGTTTCTTGAATAACTTAGTACTTTATTTAGTGCAACTTAGTTTCCAAATTTACACTAACACTAAAGAAAACGTGCCTGTCTAGGTATTAGAGAACTGATCCAACGCTCCAGCGCACAGGACAGTATTGCAGCATTTTATGTGTGTTTGTGATGAAACTGGGTAAATGACTCATGGGATATATTTGAGCCGAAGTTTATTTATCTTTGTACTGCTTCAACATAATGGAATCATTCTGTCTTGGTCCTGTGCAATTTCGTGCTTCTCGTCATATTTAATAGTTTTCCCTGACTGTTGCCGTTTTAAGTTTTTGATGAGCCTTTTTATTTGCATTCTGGCACGTAATGATGTTAATAATGTCTTAAGACAAAGCGAGGGATGAAAGTGATTATGTCATACTATATTGCCCTCACTGATTAACCATGCACTAGGTGACTGAGCTCTTTGCTCGAAATGGCTCTTGCCTCGTGAAGCTCAGTGAGCTGACTGTCATCAATCCCTAATTGGATACTCCTGTTTTCATTTGATGGCGCGAAATAAATATTTATTGCACATCTTTTCGGGCACGCCACTTTCTCCTTATGAATACAACCTCTCATGAATTATATTACACTGTGCATGTTGTGAGTTATACGAAATCGCAATATTTTTCTAATATTAGAGGGCATCAGCAGTGTGACCACAATTTTATGTGTAGCCTATATGTTTTCAGATTGTACATCTTGGTGACTGTGTTCTGTGCAGGTGTATATTGCCGCGAATATTTGCAGTGTTTGTTCGTTTTTCAAATCTGCCGCCACACCACTTTATCCCTTTGTTTGCGACGCAAGACGCGACTAGATTTATCTCGATTGATAGCAGCCAGGCAGAGCTGATTCTACGTTGTTCTGGAATGTTCTAGTAACTTTGCGCCCTTTATCTCGAATGTTCGCTATCAGCTTTAAATTGAGCACGGCCGACAGCGGCGGGCATTCTGTTCGACGACCGCCAAGCACGCTTGTCGCTTCGCCGCCGCCGAGTGATTCAGTCCATTTTGGGTGCAAGTCAGCCCAATAAACAGTTTTCTTTTTGAAGACCCTTTCGTCCGTCTTCATCGCTTTTTCGACGGCCGTCGTCACATACGTGACAATATGATTCTTTTTTTCATAAAGAATGTATTTCTTGTAAAACTGCTTATATCTGCCATGTTATTATCTGAATATACTCTTACCTTCATAACAAAACTGATATGTTCTGTTTTTCTACTTAAGTGTTAATAGTTCATGCTAGCTCCAGTGACCAATTTCCATGGCAATTTGTGTAAGCTTATGTGCTACAGCAAAATATTGTAGTGGAAATTCTTTTTAGTGTTTAGGTGTTGCTTCTGAAGCCCATGAGCAGATTAGGGCAAATAACAAGAATGAAGGGATCTTAACAGAGTCCTCCTACTCTACAGATACATAAGATCTGTACAGATTAAAACAAGGGATTTTACACGCTAGTCGCAGAAGGCAGCCTTGCGACTTTGGGCTGCTTCCATTTATTGAGTGAGCTTGGTAGCCGTGGCTGGAGAGCCAGTGCTGGTGCTTTGGCTAGCTGCTGAAACGTTTTCATCTGCATATAGTTGGCTTTATCCTCTGCATTGACGGTGCTGGCACCAATGGGTGCAATGCTACAGATGCTCCCCGCCGTAGTGGTTTCGTATGATAAAAAATTATTTACAATATGAGCTTTGCAAAGAAGGTAGCTAAGCTGGTCCAGAGAGATGTTGAAAGGTACAGGCAATGCCATACAGTACGTTTGAGAAACTCATGTGGCCTGGCTTAGCTGCTACGCAGCATTATTGGCTTGTGCACAGCAGGACACAGCAGCAGCTTGAGAAGGCACATCAATGTCCTAAAGCCAGGCGTGCTGCGGGCGTGAACGTGATAGAAATCAGTAGCGAAAACAAAGCAGATAACTGCAAAGGAGGCGGCGGTGAGATGACTCGCTTGCCACGTCAGATTCTCTCAACTTCAAGAAGGGTAGCGCAACGGCACTGATGGGCTGAATGTTTAAGGTGTGTGTTGAGGTCTGTGGTAGTTTAATTTCCTGCGGTGGACGTGGTTGGAGAGCACGCCATGTCAAAGCTGTTGCTGGCATATGTACCTTGTTTCTGTGTGCAGGAAAGCATGGGGAACGCACTTGACGGCAAAAGGTGGGGAAAACCAAAGTATACTCTACCAGTGGTGCTGGTGCATCTCCCTCATGTGAAAGCTGAATGGCATCCATAAAAATCTATCAAGAAGAAAAGGCGCTCAGCTGATTACAAAAATGATGACTACAAGACAAAAGATCTTTCTTTCCTATTTCAGACAACATCGTAAAAATTCTTTTATGAAGCAAGCACGACGTCCAATGATGAGTAAACTGAAAATTGCAAGAATAAAAGGAAAATACTGTGTTCAATTCCTTTGCGACATAGTATTCACAATATTTAGTACATATATGCTAGTAACACAGACATTGTTGGCACAAAGCACGTGCAAGGAGGGAACTACACACACAGCTTACACCTGAAACAACATAAAAAATTTATGCATTGCACATAAATCATTCCCTTTGCACAAGAAAAGAGCTCAGCAATCTATACACTGCTATAAATAAGCATTATTATCATCAGTACTACATTTTTGTCTGAGTGGCATATTATAAATCATAAGAATAGTGTTATATGTGACGGTGACGTTTTCTTGGCCACTTGTATTTTTGGTTTTAGTTGGGATAGCTCTTTTTTAAGCTGGGACCACAATTCGCCGTCGTTTTGTCATAAATATCGAAATAATTTTGTTGACGCAAAGTGGCGCTTGATGGATCGACATGAGGGCGCACCCTTTACGGTGCTCTTGAGCTGTTTGCTTTCGAAAGTGCAACTCAACCCTCTCAATGTCGAGAAACTGCGTTCTGCAGCAGCGGTTGTCACTGGCAGCATTTCCAAAACCTTGAGTAGTGTGTGAACGTTCGGAAACAGGCTCTTGTCGCATTACAGTAATGTATCAGTGGCATAGCGCTGCGTTTGCTTTATTCCTGTAGCTTGCCATTTCGCTTTCCACACTTACCACTCTCTTCTGACTCCTTTACTTAAAAGAACCATGTTTCTGTCTCGGTCAACTGCAGCGTCGGCTCTGACCTCTGCTTAAGAAATATTGCTGGCCCGATTAGCAATCACAATATATTAACAGCAACCCTGCATTCACCAGCGAATATCTGTGAGTCTCAGGATTATTGTGGCGGCGCTTAAGAAATGTGTGTGTGTGGGGGGGGGGGGGGGGAGCGGACCCTCGGCTATGTGCCTGCTCATCATCATCTGTGCATAGCTTCGGCTAATAACACCATTTTTAGAGGTGTTAACTCGTAATGTGCCCCGGTGGTCTTCAGGGAGTCACAGACTGACCGAATTGCCACTAGTGCCTTTAGTTTCAGCTCATAACAGTGCAGCAGTGACCAGTATCATGTTCCTGCAACATTTCAGTTCATTTCGGCGCAACAAAATTGCTGCTACCAAGCCAACCTATAAACTATGGATACAGGGAATGTTTGATGATATATATGCTTCGGATGAAGTTTGCACTCGATAGCTAGGGTCAGAAAGAAGTTGAAGACCCTCTTTAGAATCATTAAGGATAACTTGCGAATTTTGCCAGATTTTTGGCGACTGGCGCATGGGCCGATAGAAGCTCGATCACTTAACTTCCCATAAAATTCTGAAGGAGCCCAAGTCGGCTACAAGACATTGGTCGCATGCTCTGAAATTCTGAAGATTGTCTGTCAGCCGTTTTCCTTTCTTTCCGACCCTCATCAGGGAGGCAGATGCTTTCGTACGTGATATGCGATTTGCGGGCAATCGCACATTTGTTTACCTGATTGATATATGCCACTTCATATCGTGTATTAAACGAAGTGGTCTTAAATGCATGCGTGTACAGTACATCTTATACAATTTTTTTTGCCAATGTATGCATGATAGGACAAGTACATTTTGATCAGCGCGCGAGCTACGACAGCCTCCCAGACGCATCCATGTGGCATCGCGCCAAGCTTTGCTGATCGCTTCGTTAGAGAGCGCCTATTAACCGATGAGGAACGCGAAATATTAAACAAAATTAAGCCCAAACGGCGACAAGTGAGCGGCGCCGTGGCGCAAATCATTTTGCCGCTGTTGCACTTTTTGCATCGTGTATCGTTCGCCCGTCTGGGTTCTGCGTTCCCAAAAAATTTCGCTTGATCGTCGCCCGGAATTCCAGCAGCGACGATCGAGCAGCCTCCTCTACACAGGTTTTGTTTTCTCACGTTGCACTCCCCGCATAATCTTTCTGCAATCCATGATAATCGACGCTGTCGCGCTGCAGCGCGCCCCAGAAGAAATATTCATTTTTTTGTGGCTACATGTGCCAAAGACACTGAATTTTAAAAATATAATGTCCTCTTGTCGGTAACGACTAACATTTGGGGCGGACTACGGGCGTGGGCGCGTAATGCAGGGGGAGCATATATGTCTTGCGGGGTGCGCTCGAGCGCCGGTCTTGATTGATCGCCAGTGTTGCACTTAATTCTGTGCTCTGCCTATGCAGATTTATCACTCACGGTGCTCCTCTTCTGCATATAGTTTCCTATCGAAGTGGCAGGTTAGGGGAACGTTTACAAAGCCGAGTGCAGGCGCCGAACGAAACGCGATGGCATGCATTTGTGGATTTGCTCACGTCAGCAACGGAGCGATCGAGCGACGGCAGTCCTCGCCGCGGTAGCATAAAATTTCAACAAAAAAGCTTACTTCAAACACCTATTCTTTATGCTGTTTATACCTGAACGAAATTTTCGAGCTCAGATATGACCTGGATCGATGCATTCGGGTGAAACAAAAGATGATTTCAAATGTGCGCCTACCCGTGTTTTTAGCAACCCATACATACATACGTACAAACAACATACATACATACATACATACATACATACATACATACATACATACATACATACATACATACATACATACATACATACATACATACATACATACATACATACATACATACATACATACATACATACATACATACATACATACATACATACATACATACATACATACATACATACATACATACATACATACATACATACATACATACATACATACATACATACATACATACATACATACATACATACATACATACATACATGCGCAGCGCTATATACCTTCCGCCTTAACGAACCAAGAATTCGGGCAATCCATTTTGCTGTATACGCCCTGTGTCAATGTGGAGAGGTATTTAACGCGAACAGCTCAGCACCCAGTTCCAGCGTTTCAGAGCACACGCATAGATAAAGGGATGGCACATGTCCAATCGCACTGGTCACTGGCCCATGCAGTCGCCACTAAGGCCGCGCCAGCCCCCTCGGTAGAGATTTCCCAGCGCTCCTAGTGCCATGCCAGTGAACTACTCAATGCAACCCTGCGACGTCGGCTACGCCGCATAGCTGGCAACATACTTTCCTAGCGCGCAGCACTGATTTCGTACTGGGACAAGTGAAATCCTAGCGTTGTCAGAGTCAGCAAAGTAAGACCAAGTAGGCCCAGTGGGCTCTCACCACTACTGGCAGCTGCACCAGCGTTGCCGAGCGCACTACCAGCGTCAGAAGCGTAAAAAACGCGCTGGAAATGCACTGCTAATCACTCGGAAACGCTGGTTTTTGCAATAGGGGAGCCCTCTACAACGGCACCTCTTTCTTTCTTCTTTAGCTCCCTATATTATCTCTGTCCTTGAGGCGTAGTTAAGGTGTCCGCCGATATGTGATACAGGTACTGCGCCATTTAATCTCCTTAAAAACCAACCAATTTCGCGGCAGTCGCAGCCTGTGGAGGCGGCACAGTAGGGGCCGCCGCCACTATACGTACTAATTCTCCTGCAGAGCCGCCAACGCACTTTCGCTGGCCCACTCCACCATTGACAAAAACATAACCGCAATTTCCACACATTTCCAGGCCGCATACCGCCACCTCTTAAAGGGCGTAGCGACGACACCGGCTACACATCATATTCTTGCCAAAGCCACCTTTCTCGACCGAACGGTTACTCTGTCGTAGATCCCTGGACATACCTCGATCGCCGGTAATGAGTGCGTCCATGCGCTGGCCCGAGAACTCTCCTCCCGGAGCCCAGATGATCAGGCACCCAACCCTGCCCAAGAGGCCGCATCGGTCCTTTCTATATATAATCAAATCACTACAATCTATAAACTCAGCCACATTACATTGCCACCACCGCACAGTAACTTGTCGGCCTTATCCAGTACCACATGGCGACAATTACGAACGGGTTGCTTTATTTCACTTTGCCGTTCTCTCTTGCTTTCACCCCAGCTTCCCTCCTCATTGTAACACCTGCGGCGTGCCCTGATCCACACTTTTCCACTACCTTTGGGAATGGCCTTCCCCACAGGCAGTACCCTACATCCCTGATCCCACGCATTCTTCCTGGGAGGTTGCTTTGCGGACCGCTCAGCCCGCCAGCCAGAAATGGCTGGTGGATCGGACTTTGTGTGAAGCACAAGGCCGTGGACTCCTGGACAAGTAGGAGACAACGCTGGAACGTGGTTTTTCGTCGAATAAATGTTGTTTCCATCCATCCATCCTTTAGAGCCAGTTATGCACCAGACCTCGACGACAGCGTTGGGATAGAGGCAAAACGCAAGGGCGTCCGTGTGCTGTGCGATGCCACTGCATGTTAAAGATCCACAGGTGGCCGAAATTGTTCTGGAGCGCTCCACTACGGCACCCCTGTCTTCCTTTTTTCTTTCACTCGCTGCTTTATCTCTTCCTTTGCGGCGCAATTCAGGTCTCCGCCGAGACTTCACACACATACTGCTTCATTTCGTTTCTTCAAAAACCTTTTTTTTTCACCCTACCTTTCCTCGAAATCGTCAGAGTCTAGAACGTTCAAAACCATCGCCAACGAACACAATGAACGCCGACGGCCTATAGTTTCAGTGCCTATCACTGAAGCAGAATTAATGGCAGAACCTCAGCACATAAATACCTCAGTTCCCGGACTCGACGTAAGGAAGGAATGACGGAAGGAAAAGAATTTTAATGGAATAGGAGATGTCTGCCTGGTTGTCGACCTGGCATGCTATTCCAGATGAAGGTGAAAGAAGAGAAGGGTAGAGAAGGGGATGGTGAAAAGAAAAGGAAAAGAGAAAAAGAAAGCGTGAATGGTGAAATCAAGAACACTCGCGCACTCACAAACACCCACGCGCACACAAAATTGTCAAAGAATGTCCACCAAACCCGTGTCTCTTAAAAACACTAAAATGCTTTTGTCCCGCGCACACCCCAAGCCGCGTTCCTCCAGTGTCCAAGGACATGCTCGATGAGCACGGGGCCATCCTGCGGAAGTCCTAAAGCACTTAAAAGTGTCTTGCGATGATTGTTGAAGCGTTTGCAGCGGGAGATCACATGTGACAGATCCTCAGGCACACCACATGTGGGACACAGAGGGCTACTTATTGCACCAATTTTATGTAAATAGAATTTAGTGAAGGCAACGTCCTGGCTTTTCGGTGGAGGCAATTACGATCACGTCTCGTTATACTGCGTGGTATGCGGAAGTCACAAGTGGGGTCAATACGAAGAAGGGGTCTGTATTGATGTTCCGGATCACACCACAAAGAGCGTTGCATGTGCCAGGATTTTGTAGATTGAAGTCTCGCGCCATCACTGCGAGAAACGGTATAGGTAGGAGCAAGGTGGTGTCGCCATGCGCCGGCCTCGCTGCACCGTCAGCGTGATCGTTGCCTGCAAGGTCACAGTGAGCGGGTAACCACTGCAACACAACACGATGTCCAAGTTCACAGGCCTCGGAGTGGAATCGGTTTAAGTCATCGATGATCAGCTCTTGAAGGCTTCCTGATGACTTTATGGATTGTAATGCAGCCCGAGAGTCACTGAAAATAACCCACGCTGTTGGGGGTTGTTGAAGAATGTAAGTGAATGCTGCTCGCAGAGCAGCCAGCTCGGTAGCAGTAGTCGAGGTGCGATGACTGAGTAACGCCGAAATTGTGGTGCGCGTTGACAGAACCCAGACGCCAATCGCTGATGAGACGGATGTGACAGAGCCATCAGTGTAGATGTGACGGTACGCACTGTAGCATTCTTAAATGTGTTCAAGGGCAAAATATTTAAGTGCAGGACCGGGGGTGGTTGTTTTTCGTTTGATGCCAGAAACTGTTGTTTTGATCTGCCATGCTGTGTACCTCCAAGGTGGAGAAGAGGTTGTGACAGGGCGCTGGTAGTGTAGTGGGAGAATGTCAGAAGCTTCCTCTATGCAATGCACTGCGAGTGGATGTTGAGGTACACGAGCCACGAACCGCATCTGGGCACGAAGCAACTCCTGGGTTAGCAGTACGGATGCAGATAGACGTCTGCTCTCTGCTAGAGTACCCACTGTAGAGGTGGTCTTAAGAAGACCGAGACAGATTCGCAAGGCCTTAGTTTGCATAGCTTCAAAGAGTTTGATATTTGTTTGTGAGATACCTTGAAGAGCTGGGAGACTGTAGCGTAGGATGCCTTCACACAGGGCACCGTACAGCCGTAGTAATGAAAGTGTAGAGCAGCCTTTTCTGGTGGTGGAGAGCATACGGAAGGTAGAGGCGTAAGAGCAGAGCTAGATTTTAAGCTGTTGTACATGTGGGGACCATGACAGTGACTTGTCAAATGTCACCCTTAGGAATTTATTGCTTGTAACGTATGGTATTAGGGTACCAGAAACTTTCAGCGAGTAGCGTGGAAGATCGCGTCTCGAAAATGCAATTGCTGAGCTTTTATCTGGCGACATGACGAGTCCGCGCTTATTTAAAAATGATTCTGTGCAACCCATTGCCCTCTGTAATCGGGTATAGACAATGCGCCTGTTGTGTCCAGAACACCATATACAGATATCATCGGCGTAAAGGGAGATTTTAACTGTACGAGGCAAGCATTTTTCCAAGGCAAAAAGTGAGATATTGAAAAGGGTGGGACTTAAAATCCCCCCTGAGGGACTCCTCGAGATATTTGATGCAGAGCCGTGTCACCTTCACTTGTTGACATGAAAATCAATGTTTCGTGCAGATAATCGCACAGCCAGTTATACATCCGTCCACCAATGCCAATTGACTGTAAGGCTGAAAGAATGGCTTCATGTGTGACATTGTCAAATGCTGCCTTCACGTCAAGAAACACAGCAATCACAATAGACCGCTCTGTTTCGCTGCGTTTAACACAATTTGTGAGGGCAATAACGTTGGCAATGCTGCTGCGTCCTTTACGGAAGCCGGACATGGCCGAAGGGTAAATATCCCTGTTTGTCAGGTCCCAGGTAAGGAAGTGGTGTACCAGTTTCTTAAGTTTTCCGACGCAGCTCAGAAGCGCAATGGGGCGGTAAGAGTTTAATTCAATTGATAGCTTTCCAGGCTTGAGGATAGGTATCACACGCGCATACTTCCAACACGTTTCAAGGGGGCCGGTCCCCCAGGAGGTGTTATAAATTGCGAGCAGCTCAACTTTGGCCTTACTTCTCAGATGAGAAAGGGCAGTGTAGCTTATCGCGTCCGGTCCTGGGCACGATTTTTTATTGGTAGCTACCAAAGCCACAAGAAGCTCTTCCATGGTGAATGGATCATCAAGGAGGGCAGTATTAGGTGAAGGGGTAAAGCTTTGGAGAGGCAATGGCACCGAAATGACACTTAATCGATCAGTGATCTTAGAACAGAAAGCCTCCGCTGCATCGAGACGAGAAGTATTCGCATTTACAGCTACATTTCGTGGGGCGGGCTGACTACTGAGGCCGCGTACAATGCTCGATATCTTAGAAAGAGGCTTTCTGGGACCAAGCTTCGGAGAAAAGGATCGCCATTCCCGTCTTGCCAGCTTGTCCAAATGACGTTGAGCATGTTTCTGTGCGCGCCTAGCACCCTTGATATCTTCTCTATAATTCGTTTTGCGTGCTCGTCTCTGCTCTGCGGCGAATTGCTCGAAGTCGCTCATATTCAGCAACTGCAGTTGAGTGCACTTTGATAGCGTTGTAACCTTACTGCTGGACGTTTAAGCACGTGCTACAGTATCGATGAATCTTTCATAATTGAGGTTTGAGAGGTCCACTTTTTCAACTGTGTCAGCGAAAAGTTCCCAATTCGTGTAGCGTGCTACACGCCGGTGTGAACTTAAGGAGGCACCACCAACCTCTATATACGTAGGAAGATGATCGCTTCCATCAGATTATATGTCAACACTCCAGGTTGTTGAAGACGAAAGATGATTCGAAATCACCAAAACGTCAAGGGCACTGGGTCTTGTACCTTGATAAAAGGTTGCCTGGCCGTTGTTGAGGAAAGCGAAATTGTTGAACTGTGCAAATTCAAATAACTGTCGTCCTCTGGCTGTTGCTCTGATGCATCCCGAAGCAGGATGATGTCCGTTGAAATCACCCGTAATGACGTGCGGCGCAGGGGTACTGCGTACGATAGCATGAAGGCGGTCCACATCAAAGTTGACTCGGGGGGGGGGGGGGGGTATGTACCCGACGATCACTGTGAAGGACAGATTCATGATCTTGACGGTGGCCGCAACATATTCATTCCGTGCGTCGGCAGATACGGGTTGTGGAATGGAGATGACATCTTTCCGAACAGCTAAAAGAACTTTGCTGATATCAGCACCTGTCATCGAGTTCAGAACGGTATATCCTGAAAGGCGGATAGTAGTACGCAGACGGGATTCTGAAATGGCAATGATCGGAAAACAGTGCTTCGAAACAAATTGTCGGACATCAGGCAGTCGTGAAAAAAGGTTGCAGGCATTCCATTGGAAGATGGTGGCCTCGTTACGGATGATTTGCACGCCAGGGAGAGTAGCTGGTCTATTGAGTGCTACCGCCATTGTGCAAGAAGGGGTGCAATGAATTCAAGGACTGTTAGGATGGCCTTCGCCACCGGCGAGGAGTGTGGCGTAAGGAAAGCGCGGAAAGCCGCAACAAGCGAGCACAGTAGGGAACTGGTACTGTCGGAGTTTTCCCTTCACGTGGGTGGTTACAGGTTCCATACTGCGGCTGTCGCGTGGTGTTCACTTTGGACTCGCTACAGGAGGTGGATCAACATTTTGGCGCGGTGGAAGAGGAGGAAATTTAACCACGTCCTCAATGCTCAGGTGATTGGTTTTACCTTTGTCCGGCGATTTAGGAGCTTTCTTCCCCGGCGATGAATTTTTCCGCGGCGACTTCCCCGGATTTGGTTTTGCTCAAGTAGAGCAGTTTTTTGTGACTTATAGTCTGTGTTATTTGAGTTTTTGTGCCTGTAGATAATTTTCTCCTTTTGGTAGGCAGTGCAGCGGAAAAACGTCGCCTCATGCTGCTTACCGCAGTTAGGACAAAGGGGGTTATCACTTGCACATTCATTGCGGTCATGGCTGCCACCGCAACGAGAGCAGCGCAAGGCAAGCCGGCAAGCGCTAGCCACATGGCCGAAGCGTTGACATCTGGTGCACTGCCGTGGTGTTTGTATGTACTCGTGCACACGGTACCTTGTATATCCGAGAATCACGTATTGCGGAGCAGATTCTGTCGCAAATCTGAAGCGATTATTTTGTGAGTTTACAAGTCGGCGGAGGGATTTAATCGGAGCTATCTGCAGCAGCGCTGAGTAGATGTCTGAGAGAGATCCAGGGGGACACCCTTAATGACACCCACGCCGCTTTTGCTGGGGCGAGGCTCGTAGGCTTGAACTGAAACACCAGCTATGCTTGTTATTTGCAAGAGGCGTTCAGTTGCGTGCGCGGTACGGGCGTCAACTGCCAGAAGGTTTAGGCGCTCGTTGGGACGAACTTGAAGAACACCATCTGGAGCCACAGATTCTAAACCTTGTCTTTATGATAGTGGATTAATGCAGGTAATGCGGTACCCGGAATCTAGTGGCTTGCTGACAACCGTAAGGTTGTGCTTAGGAGCTTGAGGTACATGCGGAGTATCTGCACTCATAAGTGACCGCTTTGAAACGCGACGGCGCTTTGAAGGCACTTGAATAAATCTCTCAGACCCTTCTCCGGACTTCGCAGTAGTGTCCATGTAGATGATAGTAGAAGAACCAGAAGAATCAGAAAAATCGTCCTGACCTGAAGGTAGTGGGAGATCACGGCTTTAGTTGTAAGCGTCAGGAGTCCGTTGTCCATGAGGATCTGGAAATCCTGGTCCTGATGAAGCTGGAGCAGAAGAGTGGTTGCAAGACACCAGGCTTGAGGCAGCATGTAGGGCTTGCACAGTAGGTATGGCCTGCTGAGTTAGGCCTGACGGAATGCCAGGTGAACAATCAGGTGTTGAGCCAGGGTGCGGCACCTGCGGAGCTGCACCGACCGCAAGAATCATACAAGGATATAGCAGTGCAGCTTATCTGAACAGAAATGTTCAGCACCGATGAGAAATGCTTCAAAAAGAGTGGCAGAGACGAGCGGGCAAAGCCCGACAGCTCTCTTCTTCGACGGAATCACCAACAGTGCTCCGCGCAACTTAGACATCCCGTTCATAACGGCCCTAACCGACAACTATATAGAATGGTGGTAAGAAGGCAGCCTGCCGCTCTTATTGGAGGATGAAAATGTGATCTTCATCCCAAAACCAGGCTAAATGCTTCTCCCCAACAACCTCTTACCAAGTTCTATCAACTTTTGTGTTGAAAAATTACTAGCACATGTAATTCACGTCACCACTCTGCGCCTTCCTCGAAGAACGGGAGCTCCTGCCCACCTGCATGTTTGGTTTTCGTCGAGGTTTCGCCGCCAGAACGTATCCCTCCAACTAAAGCACCACATCCTTGCTTCAAAACTCGCGACACACGCGCCATTCTTGCGGCAGATCTCACCAGAGCATTTGATAATGTAACGCACAGTAACATTCATGAAAATCTACAAACACTGTATTTAGGCAGCCATATGTATAACTACATTAGGGCCACCCTCAGCAAAATATATGGTATTTCAGATGAGCGTTTCAAATAGAAAATTTAAGTAGAACGAACATTTCTTATTACGTTTCAGCTTTTAGGATAAACAATTTCTGCTAACTTTACGTTTGCATGCACCTAAATGTGATATGACTTTCTTGCGTGAGATTCGCGATGGTGTATTACCGTGTCTCTTTCAAGTTCCTGCTTTGGTAATCTGGAGTGTTTCAGAGGAGATGGTGTATTACCGTGTCTCTTTCAAGTTCCTGCTTTGGTAATCTGGAGTGTTTCAGAGGAGTATTGCCTTGTGCACTTAAATATCGCGCGGGGACCACACTGCATTATGCAGTTTGTTGCCATTCAGGATGCCTTCGATCTTCGGCGCATTTCGGCTTGTATTGTTAAAATGTAGCTATGATAAGATTTTGGATATTACACTGAGATGTGAGTATACAATATATCAATTTATTTCAGAGTTCCTGCAATGCTGTGCAAGAGGCTCTTTATCGGGTGGCAGGCACTGCTGGTAAAAAACGTATTAACGTTCAAGAACACCTCCTCTGCTGTGGGAACACAATATATAGTGTCCTTCCGAAAGAGGGTGAACCTAAAGGAACGTATAAAATTCTCAACTCGTTCAAGGCAAACTCTCATGAGAAAAAGTAGGCCATAGACTTACAGTAAATAAACGACCTGGTAGGTTTTTGTAAGACCTCATAGCTAAACCTCTCAAAAACCACAGTAAACCCCTCCCTCCCCCCCCCCTCCAAAAAATGGCCAGATGGTTAGGCACGATGCATATTGTCTGAAATCCGCGGCAAGTAGAGCTAGAAGTACTCGAAAAATACAGACCTATCAAGTGGTTATAATTAGTGTGGTACTATTACCACTTCTATTAAGGAGTGTAAGCAGTGTTAGCGAAAGAATTTCTGTAGATGTGCTAGTACAGCTCTCATGCGGTGTAATATTTGGGGCCAGAAAGGCAAACATTGTCACTAGTGGATAACAAATTAAAGACGGTTTGACAAAGAACTATCCCTTACTACTCATCCTAATATTGGATTTCAGAATTCAGCCGGCTATCGTTTATACTGTATACTGCTAAATGCCAATGACACGTCAAGCACATAACGGGGCCGATTCTCAATTTCAGTATTATTTTTATTTAAATACGTCCTTTGCAAGAGCAATGCCTCTCCCTATCACTTCCAAATAACCTTTGGGTATGCATTCTACGCTCACCACATCCGTGTAGCCCCTGTACTGCTTTACTTCGCATGGAAAGGTCTATGGAATGCTACTCGAGTGTCGGTCATGTGCTCCACACAATGAGCACCCTCCATTCGAGCAATTCTTTATTTGAGCGACCACATTTTCCCGCTTTTTCTCAGCGACAAATTTCTTACTTTCTTTAATTTCTCGCTCTAACCTTAACGCTTGTTAAGGTTAACCGCCATTTTCCGTTCCGTACATGTTTACTCTCGTCCATTTACTTTGAACCCTTTTCATTATCCCAATTTTTTATGCCCGTCGGTTTCTACTACAAGCATAAATCCATACACCTTTTTCTTTGAAGCCACAGTTGCAATCTGCTATTATTACCGGAAAAAAGCATGCGAAATCATTTCGTCTCCTTCTCCTCTTTCTTTCACCCTCTGTTATCCGGTAATTTCATAACTCATCTCCATTGACTAGGAACGCAGAAGGATAAATAGCTCACCCAGTCTACGGCTCTGCTGCCTCTTCCCCTCCTAAACTCCCTAATCTCTATTGTCCACCTTAGTTTCTGCAGTCTCATGTGGCGCTCAGTTTTTGCGGTCACTACTTGCCCATTTCAATTCTCCCTATTTGAATTCCAATAGTTCCCCCCAACCAAAAACTTTTCTATTCTTACTAGACCTTAGTTTTCTTCAGGATTTTTGTTGCATTGTCCTGATGGGCCTTTGTAAGTCCTAAATGAAGCTGTAGAAATCATCCCCTGAGTTATTGGTACGGCAAATGTCACCAGGACTTTGCATTACACTAAGGTATGCTTCATATAATTTTATGTCCTATTTTTACTAATTCCATAATTTGAATTTCTGCTCAAAACTAGCATCGTAAACAAGTGCTCACTTAATGTTTTCGTTCTAGGTCCTTCGCGACTGTGAATTTATCAGATTTTTGGTGAAGAAAATGGCCGTTGCGCACCGCTTATTGGTGTTTTACAACGCGATCACGTAAGCTGGTGCAGTTAAGACTAGCCAAACTCTAGTGCGAACAGTCAGAGCCTCGGCGGCTTCATCATCAAGAACTCACTTATGCGCAGTACAGCTCAAATGCATCTACAAGTCACCTATAATTCGTGCTGTTCAGCGGCAGCTCCTGCCACCGTTTGCCAGCAAACATCTGAACCTTCCCTACCGACGCGATTATCTGCCGTCTCATTAAGCATTTACATTTACTTGGAATCAAGCCTGCCACCCGAAGGGACCATCGGATATGTTTTTTCGATCATTGTTATAAAACAACCTTTAGTTTGCCAACTCTGCCATTGCGCAACATTTCCCAAACTCTAGTGAGACGATTACAAGGTACAACCTACTGCTTCCCTTGTATGACAACAAGGTAAAATGAAATGCTTAGGGGAAGCCTACAGAAATTTGGTACCGTAACTGAATTTTTTATGCCAGGTAATATTTTCATGAACGTGGGACTTAAAAGCCTGAGAAATGTCAGAAATTAAGTGAAGAGAAGTTGTCGGCAGTCGTGCTTATTTGAAAAAATTATCGAAGCAAAGTCAATACTCCATATTTCTGGGTTCTACGGGAACACGCAAAACACTCCTTTTAGGACATTTCTACTGTAAAATCGGCTTCGGATGTTGTCTGTATTATGAAGAGCTGCCGGAAAACCGTGCCTTTGAGCCCTCTTATAACTGGAACATATGTCTCGAATTGCCGAGGGCCATTCGTAGCCTATGTTGAAGTTTACTGGTGCGGTGCCCAAGAAGTGGAAGCTGGCAAAAATTATCCGCCGCCTGAAACGAGGTTAACACCCAAAAAACCACGCATCTTTCTGGCCCAATCCGCTACTGAGTTGCGTAGGTAAGTAATTGGAACGGAAGATCCACAAACGCATCACATGACGCCTAGAAAGCTTAAAAAGTATTGAAAAGAGATGAACTGTTTCGCTAAAACATGTCTTCGATCGATACCGTCATCGCCTTCATTTTGCGTGACGAGGATCTTCATGTTACACCCATGATCCGCTTGTGACCCGCTTCGTATGTTCGTAAGGTTACCGGCACAATACTCCATCCCCTCTCGCTTTTTCCGGAGAGCACAGAAAACAGGGTTTATTTATTTATTTATTTATTTATTTATTTATTTATTTATTTATTTATTTATTTATTTATTGCATATATGCTGCCAGCCTGAAAGTCACACTTTAGGCAGGAGGGGGGGGGGGGGTACATAGCAATACAGTTGACAAGAATACATCGTACATTCAGTCTTGCGAAGGACGACAACAAAAATAACAGGTATAGCCCGTACAAAGTAAAAAACAATGAACTATAAACGCTACGATACCACAGTGTGAAACACCGCTATCTGTTTCTGAACGCACTAGCTACCTGAAAGGTAGATTTCAGGTAGATCGTTCCAAATACGAATAGTTGTAGGAAAAACGGAGGCTTTGAACACATTTGTTCAGCAAACAAAATCGCTCACCTTCTTTGAATGAAAAGGACGGGTTTGTCGCTAAGCAACTGAATGAAAATATGCATTTTTGTTTATTCCAAGTTCGTTATGGTAGATCAAATAAAAAAGTCTTTATCTTTCTTGGCATCGTCGTTCTGGCAGGGTTTCTAAATTAGCTATATTATAAATGGTTTTTGGGGACGTTTTCCAGCTATAACAATTGTGTATGAACCTTACACATTTACGCTGGACATTCTCAAGTTTGGTGATATTGATGTTGGTGTGCGGATCCGAAACCACTGCCGCATATTCTAAAACTTGTCTAGTAAAAGATTTGTATGCAAGTAGTTTGATTTCTGTCGGAGATTTACCAAGGGTTCTCCTAAAATATTCAAGTTGCCTCATAGCTTTCACGGATGCAAAGATACACAGATTAATGAAGCCGCCATTTCTTTCCGTAAGTCGTAACAGGAAGCCAACATGAATGATAACGAAACCTTCGGTTTGTCTATCAATTTTTTCAAATTAAAAATATAATGAATACACATTCGGAAATTAATTCAGCCGACGTACTCATTACTACACCTCGGAGAGAGTATAGAAATGGCTTGCGAAGATCAATAACAGCAACCGCACCTATAGTAATATTTCTTATTTTCGCTCTTGAGACACTCTATCGAAACACCCGAGACAATCACATCTGAGCAACGCTTTTTGAACTTCCGAGAATTCGTTTCGTGCACCCAATTCCGAATGTTGAAGAGTGATTTATATTTCAGGATTTGAAACCAGGTCTGAAATCAATGAAGTGTTTTCAGCAGCCAAGGTCCGACGGGTGTCTTGCACTAGGAGTGGCACTGCTCCACTGTTGTTGTTGTCCTCAAGAGGATAATAGCGCACACCCTCTGCGGGGGATTGAAGAAGTCATAGGCGGCGAGAGATACTTGCTCTAAACGTTAAACAATAATTATTGAATAAAAATAAGATTTTAGACTGAAAATGAAAATGGGGCTAACCGTGCATGCCGTGTTCAGAAACGTTTGGTGAATTTTGAATACGATTATCCAGAAGAATGAAATCAGGAAGGTTTTAGGACGGTCGACTTTTCTTGTCTGAAAGGAAAGTTTGAATAGCGGAGAGCACATTCCAGTTGGTGCTTCCAAGGGTGGAAGCTCTAAGAGACCGAACAGCCCCAACAGACAGACTAATGCTCTTGTCACACGGCAAAGTTAATGTCAATCTCATTGAATGGCATTTGTTTGCAACTTCACTTACTTGTGCTTCCACGTTTTCTACCCGCCCTTATACCGTATTTACACGGGCACCCTTAACCATGGTTAAGTAAACTGCGGTTGCCCTTAACTATAGTTAGCCGCGCTCACACGGAAAGCCAAACTGTAGTTACGCCACTAACCGTAGTTACCTTAAACCGAGCTGGCTAACCTCCGTTTGCGCTTAACCGACAAAATGGCGGCGTCCGCGGAAGGCATGGAGCCAGCAGCAGCAGTGTCGCAGGAATCGTCCTCCCAGAGGCGCGTCAACTGGCCTGATGTAACAACAGCGGCTTTGATTCGCATCTGGGAGGACCAGCTACCCGCTCTGCGGGGAAATACGCGCAATGCGCGTATATACGCTGCCATGGCGGCGGAGCTGAACGCCGGGCAAGCGCCGGGCGAAGGCCCCTACACTGCAAAGCAGGTCAAGCAAGAAATGGATAATCTGAACAAAAAATACCGGTAAGTGCTATCTTACTCTCATTGCATTGCTCACCTAGCGCTGTTTTTATGGCGCGACGCCAGCCCCACGTGTGCGGCAGCGGTGTGTTGGTTCAGCAACGTGCAAACTTTTCGCCGTCGTCGCGTATTGTTTACCTCGCGAGCGCCCAAGATGTTTTAATTATGTATATACTCATATAAGAACTGAACAACGAGTGCCTTGTGACAGGAGCAGCGTATGTTAAACAGCGCCAGTCCGTTTTTTTTTCTTCGTAAACTGCGTAGTTGTTGGCCTAATAAAAGATGACACATACCCACACTGGGAGATCGGCCTAGAATCGGGTGGATATTCACCTGTACTGAGTTAATAAAAAAGAAAAGCACCTTTTCGTCTTCGTTTGTGTACGCGTGCATGCACCGCTCTGCATGCAAACTTTGTTTTTCTCATTTTCGCGGCAGCTGTTGTCGTTCAAAGCTTTTGTTTCAAACTGACAGAGCGCTGTACATAGTGACCTTGCCATACAGCCGCCAGCACGCATGGCAGCACGCATGGTCAGGGTTGTGATCATTACTTATCTCTTATTTAACTTGCGCTGATTGATTGGCAGGCAAAATTCTCAGTCAATCAACTTCCGCTCAAGTATAAGCATTGCGTGCAGAACCGAAAACACGTGCTTCAAAATTTCACTCTTTTTTTTTCTGAGTTAAGGTGTATTTATAGAGTGCTCGGGTACTTCTGGCTACCAGCTAAAGTAACAGTTCAGCAAATTTCTCGATTTTCTGAAATATATATCTTTAGGCCTCACTGGCCTACTATGCAGATATTGCTAGAATGCTATCAGCTGAACCAATCACTTGAAAAGCTCCAACTGGTGCAGTTAAGTGACATTTTCACCAGTACCTGCCAGTTGGTACCTGCATATTGATGTGACATTTGTCTTAAGCACCAGTGTTCACAGGAAGTTTGATGGCCTAAAGAGATCACCAAGAGTACATTTATTATTGAAATCATTTCTATCTTTCCAGGCAGCTGAGACGAACTGGAACTGCCACTGGCTCTCCTGGTGTCCCGTGGCAGTTCTACTGGCAGCTGCACAGTTTCCTCGGCAGCCTACCCATCAATGATGATGGGCGGGTCGAGCAAAGTTTGGAGGTAATTTACAATTTCAAACATTAGCCATTATTAGACCGCTCAGTCACTGTGGAATTCCATCACTATGAATTTTTTAAATGCACAGAATACTGCACAAGGCACGCCGGCTGCGGATACTAGAGAACTGAATAGAAAAGGGAGGGAAGAGGTTGCACAGAAAAAAACGACACTTGTACAACCATGATTGTCAGGCAAGCGCGAACAAAAGG